>VXBU01019334.1:0-140431 GCA_013400315.1 Bombycilla garrulus
TCCCCGCCCCTCCCGCCGGCTGCTCGCGCTCGCCGGGCCGGCGCGAGGCTGTCAGTCAGCCGGGCACCGCCGCCGCGCGCCGCGCTGCCCGCCCGCCTTCCCGCCCTTCCCGGCCTTCCCGGCCTTCCGAAGGAGGCCGAGGGACGAACCGCGGGCGGCCATGAAGATCTGGAGCTCGGAGCACGTGTTCGGGTGAGGGGGGCCGGGCGGGGAGGGCCGGAGGGTGCGGCGAGACCCCGGTGCTTCACCGGGCCGGCCGTGCGGGGCGAGCCGGGTCCCGCCGGGGTGACGGCGGAAATAGGAATGCTGCGGGAGCGGCCGGAGAAGGAGGAGGAGGTGAAGGAGGGAGCCGGGAACGGGTTTCGGCGGTGCCGGTCCTGCATCGCCTCGAGCTGCTCCCTGCGCGGCCGGCCGCCGCGTCTGGGCTTCACCATAGCTCGGGAATAGCATTCCAAGAGGATGGAGTGGTAGAGCTGGCCCGGCAGCGTGGTGGCTTGATAAAGGGCTGGGTGTTTAGGGAAAACAACTTTCACGCTATAAATAAAAATCGCCCCCAAACTCCTGATGCAGCCGATGATTCATTCCAAGAGGTGCGGGCAGGGTGACCGTGTCCCTCAGGTGCTGCCGCTGAGGTGCCCAGCAGCCATCTCCGAGCAAGTGTTCTTTCCATCAGCGCTTTTCTGCATGGAACCGGTTCTGCCCAGCCGGTTCCACCTCCGCGAAAGGAGGAAGCCCCAGGGAAGAGTGTCGGGAGGTGTGTAACAAGCTGTCCGGGAGCCGA
Source organism: Bombycilla garrulus (assembly GCA_013400315.1). Taxonomy (NCBI): domain Eukaryota; kingdom Metazoa; phylum Chordata; class Aves; order Passeriformes; family Bombycillidae; genus Bombycilla; species Bombycilla garrulus. The sequence continues at coordinate 782 of VXBU01019334.1, forward strand.
GGAGGGCTCGGCTGTGCCCGTGCAGCTCTGGGAACGCCGCCGCCCATGATTCCTCTGCTACAGGTGTTCTGAAAGTCTTGAAGCCCGCAGAGCGCACCGGGCGTGGTAGTTCTTAAAATATTTACAAAATATCCCGGATGCGTTGCTCTCAAATTTTCTTTTTTACCTCAACACAACTGAATTTCTTGCGCTGATGCAGGTGCTGGGTGCTCCACTTCAGCACTGGTCTGGTGTAAGTGAGCTGTGGTTTCTAGCAGGAAATATCAGGCAGAGGCTGCTCGAACACGACACAACTGCCGGGTTTGAGACGAGCATCTGTCACCTAGGGAATGAAAAAGCTATTTTTATTTGACATTTTCTCATCAAATTCTGAATTAGAACACCCCCATCTTATGGCGTAATGTGTGTGGGTGTAGGTAGTTCATTTGAATGGTTAATAAAATGTTGTTGTGCCTTATCAGATCTCTGACTCAGTCCCTTTAGGATATTTAGCAGAATTTTGTCATTTTCAGTTTGTGTGTCTTCTGTTGATGGAAGTGTAGAGTCACCCAAGATGGAACAAGGAACAATTCTCCAGCTCTCCTTCTGCTGCAGGAATTGAGGGCTCTTATTTCTCCTGCTTGCACCAGTAAAACTTTCTGACTCTTTTCTTGTTAGAAAAATAACTTATTTTCTAACTTTCTCTTTATTTTTGTAGTGCTGTACTGTCAGTGCCTTTCTGTACCAGTCTATTTTAAGACTAAAATAAAATCCATTTAGGGCCCTAAGTGCAACTCTTAAGTACAAGTTGGCACCCCTAGGCCTTCTTAAGTTAGATACCAGTTGTTGAATTTTTAAACATACCTTTAAATGCTTTAAGGCTGTCATGTCAGGACAGTCAGTTATTCTGAATATAGAATTTCTGTATTGGGTCAAGTCCATAGTTTCTGTAGCCTCCTCTGCTTCAGAAGGTAGTATCTAAAGTACCTCAAGAGCTCTGTAGACAAGTCTGGCCTTGAGTAGCAGGACTGCTCCAATCCCAGGAATCTGAGGTTATTAAAATTTGCTTCATAAAAACAGTTCTGAGAAGAGTATCCACAAGTGGAATTCATGCTAACAAACTGCTGGCAGCAGTATTGTGGTGTTTGTTTTTTTTTCTTTTTTTCTTTTGTTTTTTTTTTTTTTTTGGTTGTTTTTTGCTATAGGAAGGAGCAGAAGCTGGTGATCTCTTTAGTTTATTTAGTATGCTTAGAATGACAGCAAAGTTTATTGTGGAGTGGACTCCTGGAGGTCATGTAGTCTAGCCCTCTTCTCAAAGCAGGGCAAGCTTAGGTGTTAGGTCAGGTTGTTTTCCTGGTGGAATTCTGGAATGAGCTGAGACTTCCACCATCTCTGTGGAATGATCTCCATCATCCTTGGAATGTCACTGGTAGCAGTGTGTGGCTGTTGCCCCTTGCCTTCATTTTTCTTAGTCTTGCATAAGAAATTCCTTGCTTCAGTCTGGGGAGAAGAATTTATTTTTTGTCTGTTTCTGTGTCAGTGTTCTCTTATGGCCTTTCCAAGCATAACTGTATTCCAAAGGGACTTGTGGGAGCTGTGAGCATGTCCAGCCTGTACCATATTGCACAACCTGTATCCTGATTTGGCATCATCTGAATACTTGCCGTTCAATACAGAATACTTACAGATCCTCTCACCTCTTCCTTCCACAGGCACCCCTGGGATACTGTGATCAAAGCTGCTATGAGGAAATACCCCAACCCCATGAATCCCTGTGTGGTAGGAGTGGATGTCCTCGACAGGAGCCTGGATAACCAGGGGAGGCTGCACAGTCACCGTCTCCTCAGCACAGAGTGGGGACTGCCCAGCATTGTCAAAGCTGTACGTTTCTGCAGTCTCCTTTCTTTGTTAAGGGTGGGATCCCTTTGATGTCATCCTCTCAGCTGGAGCAGACTTGGAAGCAGAAGCTGAAATTTGTGTATGTCTGTAAATGCCTTGCATGCTCTGTGCCATGCTCTGTGGCTGATACAATCTAGACAGTGAGGTCTCACTGGTCACAATCCTCTGGTATCCATTAATTGCTTTGTATTTACTTGGGGTCACTGACAGCTTGTCCTTTATGTGTTTTAAATGCTGGATTTTGGTACTTGACATTTTTTTTTCCCCTTCAGATATTAGGAACAAGTAGAACTCTGACTTACATAGAGGAACATTCTGTGGTAGATCCAGTGGAAAAGAAGATGGAGCTTTGCTCAACTAATGTGAGTGATGGCTTAAGAAGTTTCTGATAATTACTTCTGGAAGTTGGATGTTTTGCTCTTAACATTTAGATTAGAAATGTCTGTGTCTTACATTAGAGGCAACAATTTACATGTCTCAATCAGTGTCTTAGATGACTGTTTTTCTCTTCTTCTTCTTCTATAATTTAAATACTTCATCATCAAACATTTGTGATTCTGTTGTTAATGTAAGGTTATTTCTCAGAATGCATGTGAAATAGTTTGACTTTTAGATGAATGAGTTCTGTCACTTCCAACGAAAGCTTTAATGTGAAACGCCTTTTTTTATAGAATGGAAATGAAGTATTGTGCTATATTTTGGTATCCTGGTAACTCGTAACTCATAACTCTCAGATTTAACGTGGGGTTTTCTGTAGGAGAGCCTTGTCTCTGTACAAGAGGCCTGGTCCTTTCTGAGTGTTAATTTTCTGTCTAGTCCAGGTGGTGCTGTGGGGGTCTGGAAGAGCCTCTCTTAATCACTGGCCATAAATCAGATCTAACATTCAGGGAAAGCTGTTGGTGCTCTGACCTGTGCATGGGAACTTTGGTATAATTAGATCAAGGATAGGAGAAGATTCATCACCCTTTATAGGTCTTTTTATTGACTGTGTTCTGGGTTTTATATTCTGTGTACAGTATTTTGACATTAAGTTGAGTGCTCTGCTGTTGAGTAGTGCTGCTGATAACAGAAAAAAAAAAGGCGGGGCATGAGGATTTCAGCTCTGTTTTTGTTCTTAAGATTACACTCACAAACTTGGTGTCTGTTGACGAGAGACTGGTTTACACACCTCATCCTGAAAACCCAGAAAAGTAAGTAGGGATATTTTTGTGAGTCTTAGTGTCTGGGAGACATTTGTTAGTCCAGTTCAGCTTAGGTGTTAACCTTTCTTTACTCCCTTACAGGACTGTGCTAACTCAAGAAGCAATTATTACTGTTAAAGGCATTAGCTTGAGCAGTTACCTGGAAAGCTTGATGGCAAACACAATATCTTCTAACGCCAGAAAGGTACATCTGTGTTCTGTATTCTGCCTCTCTCCCCCCTCCCAATTGTTCTTTCTTTTGAAATAGTAATTGCCAGTGGTGTGTGTTGAGTGTTATTTCTAATTTTCTCTAGATTTTGTGTGCAATGGTTCAACTGCTTTTTTATAGAACCTCAGCAACCTATTTCTGGGAGTTAGTGCTAGTAGAGAGTGTAACTTCACTGTCAGCCTTTATAATGTGGATTTATCAGTTAATAGCAGCTTATTTTCTATTGTTGTTGTTCTATTTCACATCCATTATTGAGCTGTCTCCTTGCCTTTGGCTCGGAGTAATGTGGTGTAAGCAGAAGCATATTCTCTGAGGAGGTGAGACTGTGCTGGCTCACCTGGGTAGTGCTGCACTGACTGCTCTGTCCTGTGCTTGCTTTTTCTATTTGGCCTGCAGCCATGGAGCTGCTCTTCAGCACAGGCAGAGCTGTGGGAGTGCTTATGCTTGGCTCTTTGTCCTGCAGTTCTTTGGGGAAGAAATGGAATTGCTAGGGAAGCATAGGCCTTGCTGCCTAACAGCAGGATGAGCGCTGTTAGGAGTTTGAGATTGTGCTCTGCATTGCTGGAGGGGTTCAGCACAGTGGGAATCTGGCCCAGATAACGTCTGCTTATGCCAGAGATCCTGTGCTTTGGCCACCCCTTCATCCTTGTGAGGGATGCTCCTTGACCAAGCCAGTGTAAGCCACCTTGGTAGGACCAACAGATCAGAGAGGAGAAAGCCTCCTTTCCCACCCTTCTGTGTGCTTTCCTAAGGTGAGAGGAAAACATGTTAAAATCAGGGGATGGGGAAGGAGGGATGGGTCATTTCTAGATACCGAAGAGCACCCACTGGCTGGGTGCTCTCTGTTTGAAATGGAAGGTACTTCAGTTAGATTACAGTTCTGTTCTGATCCAGTTTCCATTGAAAAGTCTGTGTGGAGCGTATATTCTTGAAAGAGAGGAACAAAGCCAGGCTCACAACCAAATTTCCGGCTGGCCCAGAGATAGCAAAGCATTGTGTCGTTGGCTGGTGTGCCAGATCGAGTTAGGCACACTTAAAAATGCTGGCAAAATTCCTCTTGAGACAGTGGTTACATTTGCGTGTCTCTTTTGCAATCAGAGAAACTGTAACTATTTCTTGGTACTTGTTGAGGTATTGCCTTAAAGATTGTTCCGACCTGCCATTTTCAAGGAACACACTGGTTTACAAGCTTCCTGCAAATCAGAAAGATCTTCTTGTCCTGTGTATTTCACTGAAAAGTCTCTACAGATTTTGTACGTGGCCGGAATTTGTAATCGCTGTTACCAACCCTTTCTTTGCTAACCAGTACCTCCTGTGCTACCACGAGCTCTTCTTGCATGCTGTGCTGGGCCTCTGTGCTCTAAACACCCCTCCTAAACTTCATGCCAGTTACTGAAAAATGTTTTGCTGTTCTGAAGAAACAGGAATTATTGAGACTTTGCTGTGAGGTAGCAGTGGCAGGTGATGCATTATTATTATTTTTAATGACGATGAAAAAATAATTTGCTGTTTGTCGTAAATCTTTTTGTGTTATCTAGGGGTGGGATGCTATTGAGTGGATAATTCAAAATTCTGAAAGCGCTCTAAGCTAGCAGCTCTCCACACCTGCAGTTTGCACTAACTAGTGGTAATGCCAGCATTCTTCTTCTTGGTACAGCATTTCAGCTTTCCAGCCAAAGCGTGCATGGGTCGTTGTGGCACGGATTTCATCAATCGCCCTGCATGTCTGTTTGACACCCCTTGCATACAGGAATGGCAGACCTGCTCATTGCACTGCAGCTCTGGAGGGTCCAGGAGCCAGGTCCAGGGCTGTGGAGCCCCAGGCCGGGCTGGATCCATGATCCCGTGCCTGTGCCACTGGGCAGACATTGTGCTGCGGCTGTGTCTTGTGCCACCAGCTTGGAGCCTGCAGACAGCCAGGGGTGGGTGGGAAGGAGTCCCTCCTCCGAGGGTTTGATCTGGTCCTGGTTTCTGTGGTTTCAGTATGTAAAGCTGGTACCTAAAGCGATGAGTAAATTGGTTAGTCAGTGGAATTGGCTTTATAAAAATGAAACAGAACTGTGTTCCTAGGGTATAAAATTGGTTTCTTGAAACAGGTTGCCTAACAGGGGTAATGTTTTGTGTAGTGAAATTGTATTTGCTTTTCTTCTGCCTGAGGAATAGTGTTGCCCTTCTGCGGAAACCTGTGCAAAGGTTGAAGCTGTCAGGATGCCAGAGTGTTCCTGCTTTTCATTGGTCTTGTAGCTATATTCATTTTGGTGGTGACATATCCTTGCAGTTATATAACTATGAACAAATCTGAGTTCAGGGTTAAGAGAACTGAGTGTATTTGCCTCTGTGAGACCTCTGTACAAATTGTTTTCCTTCCACTAGCAGTGTAGCCTGTCCCTGTCATTCCTGTATTGGCTTCTGCTTCAACCAGTAAGATTTATAGAAAAGAAAGAAATCTATTTTGCTGCTTCTAGTTTAGAAAGTTGGGCGTTTTACACTGCTTACTTTGAGACCTGTGTATGCCATAAGTGTTTGCTTTTACGTTCTCATTCCACTAAGCTTCTTTGGCTGTTTTGCTGGAAAACATCAACTACAAAGGCTCAGCACTTATCAGTCACTTAAGCTCCACCAATAAATCTTCATATGCAGCGCTTGTTCTGCCAGCCACGTCATGCTGCTGACACCTGCAGTAACGAGTAGCACAGCGTGCATGCCTGGGGATGAATGTGCTTGCTTAATGACTGACTGCAGAACTTGTTGTACAGTGTGAGACTTTATAGTCAGTCCTCTGTCAGATTTTTCCTGATAGCTGGGTAGTTTCATGGCACTTGGATCTGGTTGAGATTTCTAACTTAGTTTCCTGTGCATAATGTTCCTGAAGTCTTCCTTGCCAAAATCATGAGTTTATTCTTAGCTGCAAAATATGGCATATAGTGTATGGAAGTCTAAGGAGACATACACAGACCTATGTACTCTCAAAAACTGGAGGAAATATCTTGGTGCACCAGTTAATGTCATGGATTTTTTAAATTAATTAATCTCATCAACAAAGATACCAAGTAAAACACAATGAAGTGATTGTTTCAAGTCAGGGCCTAAAAATAATCTCAGTGTTTTTCTACTGAGTGTTTTCTATGGCAAGGGTGTTTGACCTTCTGACAAGTCTTCTTTGAGCAATATAACAAATACAACATCCAAGCTGTTGCTGTCTCAGTTCTGTGTGCCCGTGTCACCTCAGAAGATATTTAAACTTGACTTTTAAATGTCCAAATGCCTACTTGCTGAAAGATGATTCCTCCTCCCTGCCCCCCACTTTTTCCTTACTGAGCACTCATCTCAGTTAATTCATGGCTGGTTACAACTTGTTGCTGTGCAGTAGCTTGCCCATGTCTGGGTGCTTTTATTTGTGCTTTGCTGGCTGGCATTCCCAGGTTTTGCACAGCCTGTGGAGAAGGTGGAAGTTAGTCCCTGCTGAAGAACAGTGACTTTGGTCTCAAAGGGAAGGAGCTCAGAAGTTAAATCATCCCTTCTAAGGTTTTTTTTTTATCAGCAACCTGTACTTAAAGTGGATGATTTCAGTCATACTTTCTGGAATATTATGAGTTTCTTATAACGGCATCTCTTGAACAAATTAATTTAAGCATCCTAGTTCTTGAGGTAGTTTGGGGTGGAGCTGAATCTCCCTTTCTGAGCCTTTATTTAGTTATTTATTTATTTATCTGCTTACTTATTTATTTAATTAATTATTTATTTGTTGTGATACCTGGATGACTTTTCTCAGTTTAAGGACTGCCTGCCAGTGCGGAAGTAGCAATTAGTGTTTATTCTGTGAGTCCCTGGAATATGGAAAACACAAAGAGAAACCGAGTCAGCCCTTCATTGACCTTAGTGAGAGTCTTGAGATAACTGTGCCCCTATTCACAGTAAAACTTTATTTCTTCGAACAGGTTACCCTTTGCACTCTGGATCTGGGCTTTTCATATTATTCCAGACTAATGTTTCTAGCCTGGCAAAAAAAACCAAAAATCCTTGAGGAGTGTATGAGCTTTCTTCTGACATTCTTTTTTTCCTTAGGTTTTCAAAACTGCTTATGCAGATTCTTGTTCACGCTTAGTAGTCTATGAAGGATAACAGCAGGTTCTGGACTCTGTGATGTTTCTGTGCACTTTATCACCTTTAATGAATACAACAAATTTAGCACGTCGCAGTTTGGAACAAAACTCTGTGTGCAGAGGAGGCAGTGCTTGTCCTATCTGTCCATGTCTGCAGAAGGCTTTAACACTGACAGTGGCTCTCCTGAACATTTATGACTTTTTGGGCTCAAACCTTTATCTCCAGAATTCTAAACTTGGCCAGAGCCATGTGGCTACAACTTGCTGCTCTCCACTGTTTGTATTTCTTTTTCTTAGCAGGGTAATAGAGGTGAATGTCCCTTGACTTCTCTCTTAAGTGAAAAAAGGCCAGGTGTTCTCCTGGTGTGATCCCATCTGCTTGCTTTGACAAAAGCTGCTATTCTGAGCTTGCATAGTTCTAAAATCTTGACTTTTGTTTAGTTGAAGTTCTTCTCTTCATTTTCTTGACTTCATTGTACTGCTGGCTGCATCTTGTGGTCATTGGGGTGCAGCTGCTACAGAGTCTCCTTCAGGTAAAAGGTTTTTGCCAGGCTTATTGGCCTGGATTCTCCAGCTCTTACTAGAGCACTGGCTGTCAGTTCTGAGCTTGAGACATTCCCATACCTTGATATAAAATGTGCAACTCCAGTCTCTAAATCAGTCTGATTTATCTGCTGAAAAGTTGCTGTGCACAAATGTAGAATTCAGAGTCCACTTCTGAACTCTTGATAGTTATCACATCACTTAGCTGCTACTTCAAAGAGCACTTGGAAGACTTTCTTTGTCCTGGATCTTCTCAAAAACTCTCTATATGGCTAATGAAACTTAGAACAGTACCTGGATTTTGCCATAAATCTGCTGATATTCTTTGGGTGGTGGGAGCAGCAAACAGCAAAACCAGCAGTTCTCTTAGGTGAGGAGACTTGGCTGCTGAGCTAGGCCTGTTGTTTCACCCCGCTGCTGGGAGCTCACACCAGCACTGCATTTGCTCCTGGCTTGGGGGTGAAGCAAATGCCTTTGCAGTGACGTTTCCATAAAAAGATGCTAAGAAATTATCAATATAATCTGGTATCAGACTATGCAGGGCATTGATTTTTCAGACAAGTTTCATGTCTGACAGAGGAAGAGCTATAGAAGCATGAGCAGTGGTGGTGTGTCTGTCCTGATCCTGAATTTGGGTGTTTTTCTGGCAGGGCCGGGATGCCCTGGAGTGGGTGATCAGCAAACTAAACACAGAGCTGGAGGAGCTCAAGTCCACGCGTGACAGCATCAAACCAGCCATGGCAGCAGCGTCCACGGAAAAATAAAGGCAAATATTTGGATTCACCAAATAAAACCAAGTAACTGACAGAAAAGCCTCATTCTGCAGACTGCTCTGTCGAGCTCCCTCCCAAGGCTGATCTGCAGAGGGTTTGTCCATTTGTAAGAATACCGGACCAGCAGAAAAGTAACCTCATTCATCATCTCCACAGCAACTCCTGTTGCCTACTGAAGATTAAACTGACCTCCTGCAGATGCTCTTTTCATTTGAGCAATTTATGTTTAACACTGAAAACAAAACAGTTAGCACATTTAAAACGGCCTGAATGTGCCTTTTTAAACAAAGGTAAAGGGCGTTGTTATATTTGCACCATCTCAAACTGAAAAGCTTGGAAAAAAGCATGTGTGGGATTAAGGGTTTTCCACGTGAACCTTTGTTCTGTGAAGGGCTGATAGGTCCTAGAGCACTGAATTTTGTCTGGTTTGTAATCTGATAATGTTTTATGGCCAGGTAAAGGGAACTACATGAGTCAGAACATGGTACTGTAGAATTTGATATTTATCTGGAGGATCATCTCGAAAGGCTACATCTTGTGTGGAACTAACTCTTCTTAGGTTGTTTAAATGTGCTGCCTGAACATGACACAGATACTTTACCTCTTAGATGTTTATATCCAAACAAAGATAAAGTTTCTATTGATGTTAATAGCCTAAAATAGTTTTTCTGGTGGGGAGAAGGGTATAATTTATTTTCTTATTTATTAATTTGTCCTGGTTCCTCCCCTCCCTATGAGGACAGGGGTAGTGATTACTGGAAGGTGCTGGAAAATACTTACTTATCTCTAAGCAGGGTATTTGTAGGCTCCTGGAATGAAGAGACCGTGCTGTTCCACTGGTCCTTGCTCTTCACATCATGTCTTAACTGAGGGAGAAATCGATGCAATAACCAGAAGAGTTGAAATGAGAAATGAGCAGAGCATTTTAAATCCTAGTGATAAGGTTTCATAAAGAGAAACTTTTCGTTCCCTGAATGGAGAAAACAAGAATACAACAACTACAACTGGACTCTCCTTTCTAAATGCTTTCTGTTAACTACTGACTACCGGTGTAACCAAATCTTTTCAACACTTTTTCACGTGGGTACAAAATGGTTTTAAAATCCTTTGAAATGCTTCTCATTATCTGGAAAAGCACTCCAATAACTACAGAAACTTTCCTATTAAATATCCATAAATATGTATTGGTAATGACTGTAGCCTTGTCTGCTGTTTACAGAATTGTCGTGTTTGATCCAGATGTACATGTTTCTCAGACAGAACCCTCTGTTGGGGCATTCTAACGTATTTTTTGGTGTGCACCTGAAGTGAAATAAATGTTGCAAGGATGTTTACTTGTTCAAGTGGCAAGCATGTGCTCAAGGAAGCTGTTAAAGAGCATGAGTAACTTATAAAAAAATAGAAGAGTGAAATGTTGGTCACTGTTTTGATCCGGTAATTTTAAAGTGTTGTAGCTTAAGGGAATTTTCAGCATTCATATTCTGGTTAGTTTGAAAGTAAACTTTAATTTGGGTGTAACTAAATTATGTGATCCTAGTCAATAAACTTATTTTAAAAAATACATCTATTAGTTGAAAGCGATTAAATTAATTGCAAATATTTTCATTGTTCTTTTTATGGGGACCTAAAGCTCTTCCTATTTTGGAACAGAAAGTTAGAGCTTAAAGCAGCCCATGTCTGGAAGATAAGGTGGATGGCTTTGGTGTAGGTGAGTTGTCTCCTTTTCAGGAGTGATGCCACTTCCTGGGTGAGGAACACAGAAGATGTCCTAGCTCCTGGTGTTCTGCTAGGCACGGCAGTGCAGCTGTGGCAGAGCTCTGCACAAAGAGGGGGGAAATTTGGTGGCGTTGTGTACATTTGGAAACCTGTGCTGCAGCATTTCCACACCTGCCTGCTGGAGGGGATGAGAACATGACTGTCAGCAAGGGTAGGAGAGCCTTTGGAGAGGTTCATGTATTGCTGTGGTTTGGGAGAAGAGTTGTCTAAAGCTGCTTCTTGCATCAGAAATGAAATACTTACTTGGTGTTGTCCTGCGACTGGCTGACTTGCAGCACTGCCTTCCCACAGAAGTCCCCGCCGGCTCTCTGGAGCCGAACTCCTCTGCCACACGCTCAGGTCAGTGCTAATTACACGTCAGTTTCCTGGATTACTTTTTTGATACTTTGTTTCCTTCTTGCAGGTTCTAATCCCTGTCTGCTTCTGTTGCAGCATCTCCTTCCTGTTTGGTTCCTCGCTGGTTTTGGGCTGCTTTCACTCCACCATTTCCTGCCACTTAGGAACTGTGTGGTTAAATGCTTGGTTTTCCAATCTGTCTGCTGCTCCACTTGCCGGGCACCTTTCCTACTTGTGCTCAGTCCTCTCCCACTTTTCTCCAGGCTAAAGGAGAGCAGGGGAGCTTTGTGTAGAAAAAGACCAATTTCTTCTGGAGGCCTGTTCTGTCCCTCTCCTCTCAGGGGGAGGTGCAGTTGTGCATCCATGGGATTATTGATCTTCCCATGGCTGCTCAATCTGCCAGTGTGTACAGAGGACCTTGCAGTGGGTGACACTGGAACCAAGCAGGCTCCAGTGTTCAGCAGGTGAAGTGGTTCCTAATTTCCCATAAGCTTTCCCGGGCAGTTTTTACCCTGCTCTCTGTCCTTATTGTGGACATATGGGGCTTCCATCCCTCTTCTCCCTTGGCCATGTGACTTGGCCATGTGGTCAGATGGATGGCATCTGGTGGGATCTCTAGCAGTCTGTGCTGTGCGTAACACTCTTTCTGAAGCATCCCAATTCCCATTCCAGTTCTTAGACTGTTAGAGACTGAGTTGGCCCTTCAGGCAAAAAAATACCCATACCTTTGGAATTGTTTATTTCATTGCTCCCTAGAGAAATTCCTCCATCTTTTCTTTCTTTACTGGAAATGGTTAAAAAATATTTTTGAAGTTGGTTTTATGTCACATGCATTGACTGATGTGTTTCAAAGACAGAAAGCTGCTTGTGAGGGAAAGTGTTAGGCTTCATGTGGGAGCAGCAGAGTACTGTGGGAGCAGCTGTTTGGATTGGAGCAGAAGGAGGAAAAGGATCCGTAGGAGGAAAAAAATGTGTAAAGCAGAAATTATGAGAAGTCAGTGCTGACTTACTTGGAGGGATCTTGAAGTGCTGGGGGCCAAGCAGAAGAAATCTCAGTGATTGTAACTGTGGTGATTAATAGGTAGCAAGTGCCATCTTGAATAAGAATTCTGCACTTTGGGAGTTCAAAGTGGAACTGAAGTTGGTTTTGTGAGTTGTGATAGGGAGGTTGTTTGCAGCAGTTCTTCAAGCTGAATTTGGTGTTTCTCAGCTGCTGGGTTGCAATTCAAGGGAAATGGAGTGGGGGGTGTGATGTAGGGAGGTGGTTGGATTTTAAGAACAGCACATCAGGTCTCCACATTGGATAGAAATGTGGCTGTTCTCCCTGTCCCTACAGCTGTGTCACACACACCTGCCATGGAAGGAAGGAGCTGGGAAGAGCTGGTTCCTGACTGCAGGGGAAGCAGCGAGGGAACACAGCAGCAGTGGTTCCCAGAGCGTGGCAAACAGGGCCTGTTGGTTCTCGGCCCTGAAGGATTTTGAGATGTTGAAGATCCCAGCCTCAAAGTAGACTGGCTTCTGGTTGAGGCCTAGTTCTTGTGCTGGTGCAGGCTCATGTTAGAAACAAAAGGCATCAACTTAAAGTGGTGTAGTCAAATGGTCTGGTGTGTAATTAATTGGGTTTGTTTAGACTATCCTTTCTTTTTCTTATTTTTTTCCTTGTGCCAGTGTGAGTCTTCCATGCTCCCCCATGTTTCTTATTTCTTTTCCTCCATCAGGTCAGCAGGCACGATGGAGGAAAGGTTATATTTGTTGGGACAACAGGCAATCCTAGTGAAAGCTCCAGTATTCTTGAAAATTTTGCTTAAAGTAAGCAAAGACACTGAGCTGTAGCAGGTGGTATCAGGAACTGCTGCAGAGCACAAACTGGGTGCTGAGGTACTGACAATGTAATAACCTAGCACTGAGTAAATGACCAGCCATGTTCCTTGGTGAGACACTTTTCATTCAAACCCTCAGGTGGAGCACTGGTGGGTAGGCAGCACCATTCCTACTGTTGCACAAAAAAAAAGCCACGTGCAGTTTAAAAAATCACTTCTGGGTGTGACTGTGGTAATATCTGACACGCAGCTGGTTTTCTGAGAAAGCTTCAGAAAAATAATTTCCATTAGTGTGTGCTGGGTAGGCAGCAGGATCCAGTAGCAGTCTCCCTGGAGCTTGCTGTAAGCCACACACAGCTCAAGAGCTCTGCAGGGGTCCTCTGGGCCTTGACTGGTAACTCCATTTGGGATTGGCAGCTGCTTCATTTGGCATTAGAACAGGAAAGTCATCTAAAATCACTAGCCATGACTTGTAAATAAGACCTTATCTAACAAACGACCTTCTTACCCCACCAGTGCTACTTGCCACCTGTCAGAATCATGCAGGTTATGGGCTAAGCCTTTTAATCGCAGCTCCAGGGAGCAGGTCATGCTTTCACTATGGATTTGTTCAGTGAGACGGCATTTCTGTGAAACACAAGTCCTGTCCTTTTAATTTTTCCACAACTGAGGTGATTGAGGTATGATTCTCATTTTCCTGGAAGGCACCTGCAAGTGAAATGATCAGTAAGGGCTCCTAATGTGGGGCCCTGCTGGTACAATACCTTCTCTTTTACTTGGCTATAATTTTGTTTCTGACCTTGCTAAGATCTGCAGCAGCTAAGGTTCAAGGCTCTGCCTGGCCAAACAAATGTGGAACATGGCCTTGCCAGCTGTGCTCTGTGTAAGAAATTGCGCCTGTGGTCTTCACAGTTCCCTGAAGAAAGCGAGAACAAGGCAATAATTTTAAAGAGGTTTTTATTAGTAATGCATAAACAAGAAATTGCATTTCAATGCCATATAACATGGAAACAAGCAGAAGACAGTTCTGTTGCCTTTCGCTGTTAGAGCTGATGCCCCTGGTGTCCCTGAAGATGGTACATGCACAGTGACAGCACAGAAGCAGGGGGAGCTCAAAAGGGAAGGGTTTGTGCTTTAGGCCTGTTCATGTCCAAAAAGTGCACCTCCTGTTTGGGATTTTTTTTTCTTTATTAAAGAGGGGGGTTTGGGAGATGGAACCAGCTTTAACAGAAATACAGCTCAAAACCCCTTCCTCATGATCTTCATTTTGCTTCTGATTCACAGGTAGTGTAACCACCAGCCCTTCAATAGGAACATGCCCACCTTAAATGTCTCAGCTGAAGCTGGGCCTTGGGCTCTGTCTCTCCTGAAAGCTGGGCCACGAGAGTGCTGCCTCTCTATAGAGCTATGCCAGCTCAACTGGTGCTTATATCCACCAAACTTTGGAAGCCCACCTCCTGTAGAACTTACATCAACTCATGCCCATGTCCTTTAATTCTAGATTTCGCAGATTTCTGAAATCCAGTTAAAAAATCCCCCACTGCGCTGTTTGGCCCAGGGCCCATCCTGCAGAAGGCAAGTCACTGGTTAGAGGATGCAGAGAGGACCTGAAGTTTAGTGGAAACACCTTCAGCTGCATCTGAGGGACCAAGAACATGTTTATTTCATACTGAGTGCTCTCATGGGTTATTTTTTTTAAAAATTCAAATGTATCAATAATCAAACAGGTGAGTTTACAATAGCAGCCGGGCACCTTGAAAGACAATCTGCTTCCAAATGTATTTTTTAATGAGCTCTAGTAAGGCCTGTTCTGAAGGCTCTGTTCCAATGGGCTTCCTCTAGAAAGGTTCTACAGAACCCATCTCACTGACCCTTGCGAACAGCAGCAGCTCCTGTTACCTCAGGACACAGAGCCTGGGCTACCTTACACCTGACACTCAGTTCAGCCAGGCACCGCCACTGCAAAATAGTCTGACCAGGGAAGAAACTGGAACGTTATTGAATTGACTTATTATTGATTTATAATAAACTAAGCTACTACTGCATAAAATTTGATACCTGTATAGCTACATCTCCTGATTACGCCCCATGACATTTATGGAGCACAGACCTACCATAGAAAAATTAATTCACAAGTCTTTGCTTGTCAAAGTATTATGAGGTTTCACCTCTCTGTAATTTGTTTCACCTGGAAGTAGGGCTAATTGTTTTCAAGTACTGAAAGCAGCTGGAAACTTGTACTGCAGGATCCTTTCAGCTCTGACGCTGAGCACTCAGCTCTTCAGCAGCAGCCCCCAAAATTAAACAGTTTGTAACCACTTTGAAGTGTCCTTTTGCAGCTGGGGACGCTGGGACACGGAGCAGCTCACAGCCTGTGCCAGGGTAGCTGAGCAGCACGGGCAGCTCTGGGATTTTTCAATTGTCAGGATGAGGAACAGGGAAGGCCCCAGGCTGCCTCTGCTCTGGGCTGCTGGAAGCACAGGAGCTGCTCAGCACAGGGATTCTGTGGCTTTGTGTATCACATCAGGCTGAGCTAATGCTCCTCGCTCATGGTTCTCCTACAGGGAAGTTCTGGGGAATAGTAATTTCAGGTACCCAAAAAATCTGAAACACAGTAGTAAAAATCAAACAGAAACAATGGAAGAGGTTTCTAGAGATGGAATCGGTATCCATAAACATTCTCAGACTGGCCTTAAGATACACACATGCAAAAGAAGAAATAAACCAGAGCAGCTCCAAAGTTATCAACATGGCAACAGTATAAAAATTTCTGGTAACATGAACATAATCCATATGCTGTAGCACCAGAGTGTAGAGTTGCAGCACCTTTCTCTCATGCCTGTGTGCTGTCACTGTTTCACAGATGAGACTGAGCTGTAAGACAGACGTTCCTAAGAGCTGTGCAGAGCTGCTGGATGAAGTAAAGCAGGAAGGTACCA
The DNA here is from genome assembly GCA_013400315.1 of Bombycilla garrulus. Classification (NCBI taxonomy): domain Eukaryota; kingdom Metazoa; phylum Chordata; class Aves; order Passeriformes; family Bombycillidae; genus Bombycilla; species Bombycilla garrulus. Next base: position 16,360 of record VXBU01019334.1, read on the forward strand.
ATCAGGAGTTTAAAGCTGGTGGTTTTAAATAAGTTTTAACCTATAGAGCATGCAGCCAGGAACAAACCAGGAAAGCTGATGCTGAACTTGACTGGGGAAAAAGGGATGCTCAGGGGAGAAGAGACAGCAATATAAGAGTTGTGATAATAATGTTCTTTCCACTTCTGGTTTAAAAACTAAACCAAATCCATCAAAAACCTCTCTGACGGACTGTCAGCATTTCTCTCCCAATGACGAGGGAGGGATGGAGATTTCCTGAAGCCTGTGTTACATGCAGGACAAAGGTGCTGCCTCGGGTACAGCCGCCAGTGTTGGAAGAAGCAGCACACTGGTAACAGAGGGAGTTGGCTGCAGATGATGATGAGGAGCTAATCACATCACTGGGGTTACACAAGCAGTTTTTATTGCTATTCTAAGGGTACTTCGACAGGTTTTCATCCCTTCATGCAGCCCAGCCAGTGTTCAGCTGTTATGCAATCATTTTCGTTAACAATTCTTTGCCAAAAGAAACATCTGACCGATCTTAAAAACTATAAAAGCATGAAAAAGAGAGAGACGGAACCTTTAAATCAGCTTCCCCATGAATAATTAACACAGACAAAGGTTATAATGGAAAGGCATTTTATTTTTACCAGGTAACACCCCTCCCTGTATAAAGGAAGTAATGGACAAAGGGAAAAAAATACCCAACAACCCCTCAAAACACTACTGTCACCATGAACACTTGAAAGGTCAGGTCTGAGAGCTGCAGCAAAAGCCTGCTCACATCTTTCATCACCACTGTGAGGCAGAGCTGGTTTTGCATTCCCCACACCAGGTTCACATACAAAACAAGACAGATGCTGCCAGAGGCATTTTTAAATCCTTGGGTCTCATATATTTTAACAGACCTTGGGCATACTAATAAAGCTAAAAAAAAAAACAGAAGAAAATAATTTTAGAATTCACGGAACAGAGTTCACTGTGCTAGTGCCGCTTTCTTTTCAGCAGTAATTCACTCTAAGATGTGCAAACTGTATTAGGGGGCTGAAAGCGTTAACTCTAATAAAAGATAACAGCCAACACACATATAAATAAGACTCATTTCCTTTTTAAAACATCACGGGAAAGTCAATTCCCGTTGCATGATTGATGGAGACTTCCTAAATATTAATAAATATATTACAGATATTTACAAGCTTCCGATTTCCCCCTCCAAGGCTGACGTGAAGTTCAGCCCGTAACTAGGACATGCTGGGCAGCACCACGGGGTGCTGGGCCAATGGCTGCAGTGGATTTGGGATGCTGGTGCAGGCAGGGAGGAGATGGAAAGCTAAAAATAGCCCACTCTGCGGAGCCAGGCAGCCAGCGAGCTGAGCTCCTTCAGGCTCTCCGCTGCTCCTCCTCCCGCGGAATGGAACGCCAGGATAACGCCGAGCAACCGTGCCAGGGAGGAAGGGATGGATGGATGGAGCCAAGGGGAGAGGCAGCCCTCCACACTGTGTCTTTGCAGCCTGTCACAGCACGTGGCAGCAGCTTGGAGGGTTTTTTCCAGGGAAAAAGGGAGGTTATCAAGGTTGTCAAGGCCCTGGCCCATGGCAGCCCTGTGTGAGCAGGTCTGTACAACCACTGCATTGTTTGTCAGTGTTTGTGCCCTGCCCTGAGCCAAGGACTTGTGGGAATTCTGGGAAGGCACAGGCTGGATCACAAGGCTCTGCCACTGTCCCAGAGCCACCCCCAGACACTGCCAGCGTGGAGTGGGGCACAGGCAGGAAAGACTTGTTTCCCTTGCGTGCTCAGGAGCTAGTCCTTCATCCTGCCTGCTCTACAACATCCCAAATTCCTCTCCAAGAGGAAAATAAATGTGCTGGATGCTCTGCACCTCGGTGGCTTGAGGACACCAGGGAAGCAGACCGTGAGCAGAGGACTGCAACATGGCTGAGGCATCTCCATGAAAAAATCGTGACAACAACAACAAGAGGGCAGATGCAAACTGAGATTTCCTGCATTTGTTCCTGTCTGGTTTCCCTGGTGCACTGTGCAGCAAACACACAGCCTGGTTTTGGCACAGAAACAAGAAAAAGTGCTGATGTGACTGAGATCAGGCGACCCTTCCAGCAACAGCAGAACCTTTCCCACCAGCCAGCCCGTGCTGCTCCCCTGCAATCCTGCATCCCTATCTCATGCCGGTACTCCAGGTGCCTTAACAGGCAAGACACTTTCCCAGAGGCACCGTGAGGAGAGGGGCTGTGACACCTGACTTTAAATGGGACAGCAAGGAGGGAGAGTTAGCACTGAGCCCTGCTTCTCCTGTTTGCATTGGTTCAGAAAAAAATAGAAACTATTTCAGTAAGCCCTACATATGTGAAAATTCTCATTTTCCAAGGGGGCTTTTTAAGCAAAAATAAGGAGGGCTGACTCCCTGGGAAGGTTTACAGAGACTTTTGCATGTGCTTTTCAAATCAGCCTAAAAGAGACGATATGGATGGCTGCTCCAAAGGCTGCCAAAGGGGAGCCAAGCAGCCCTGGTGCCTCCCAGCCTGGGCACTGTGCCTTGCCAGGGCCAGAGGGGCACTCTGTCTCGGGCTTTTTGGACAGGGGAAGCTGTTTTGATTAATACACCTTCAAAATTATGTTATGGAAGTCCAGTCCCAGCTACTTTGGAGCAGTTCTGAGGTATCTCTCATTAACTCGAAGTATAGAAATGTTAATAAATAGATCTGAAACTTTTCTGCTATGTCATTCTATTATACACGACTATATAGATATTAAATATGCCTCAGGGTATTAAAAAATTTATGAAAAAAGTTACAGTAGTTGATTTTCAAGTATTAATAAACTTGGCTATGTTAGCTTGTTTTTAAATAACAAAAAGATCTGGCCCCAAATCATTGACTAAACTCTGGCTATGACTGAATTTAAAAAAACAAAAAGGTATTTTGAATATAAAAAAAGTGCAAAAAAGCATGAGATGTCAGTTAACGTTGTAAAATTGTTGTAACTTCTAAACAATTAGTCTAGCACTCCCTCGTGAGTGAATTAAAAAGGGGGAAAGAATGAAAAAAAAGATTCAAGGAAAAAAAAGAGAGATCGCTCCCAATCTGAGAGAGCACTGTCCCAAATTTCAGCAGAACACGAATTTTTACAGCCAAGTCATAAACCCCAGAAAAAATGGGGTTACTAGTGGATATGCTGTCAGACAGAACTATAGCAGTATCTGTGTGCTCCATTATAATACAAATTTACACCTTACTCACTGCTCTCTCTGAGTAACCACGAGAACAATTTTACAGGTATTCAGTTAAAATTAGAAGCCTCCCTTATCTCCCGTCCTCCCTAAAAACTGTACAACTTTGTCTACTACTAAAATTCACTGCTACTAGTAGTCATTATCATACATTCAAGGTAGGAAGTAAACGACTAAAACCTGCTCAGGAGTCACTCAGAAGGACACTAAGGCTTAAGAAGTACAGCAGCTCGGGGGTACGACTGACCACACGGGCCAAGAGCTTTGTCTGTCACTGCTCTGCCCCAGGACACTGACACTGTAGAGTGCCGTGCTGATCCCTGATCTCAGAGCAACCAGAACGGCTCAAAGGAAGATGGATTTGACCGGAGCTGCTCCCGCCGGGCGCCTGGTGTGCGACACGGCCCTTGGCCGCCTCAACAAGGGCATGAGGGAGTGGGAACGCAGCAGGACCTACTGTCTGCTAGTGTGCTAACGCTGACACTGTGCTGGATCTGCTTCTCCATCAGGCACCTGCTCTCAGCTCATCTCCTGAAAAATTATTCAAAGCATGGTTAGAAAAGGACTGAAAGCAAGAAAAGGCTTTTTCGTTTCGGCGCACACGTACAGAAGAGGCGACAATTCCAAGCGATCGATTTTCTCCCCGCGCGGATCCAAGCACAGCGCTCCGTGTGGCCGGAGCTGCTGGAGGAGCAAAGCCTGCGACCGAACGCAAACCCAAGCCAGGCGAGTGGGACGAAGCAGCGGGGTGACAATCCGGGACCTCGCTCACGGGCCGTGACCTCCTGGGGACGGAACAAAGCAGAAGGCACGCGGCTCAGATCTCGTTGATCGTCCTTTCCGAGGGGCAGTACTCCGAGGTTCCTGGGGACGACACGTAGAACGACTGCGTCTTCCTTTTCAACCTGGCTCGCTTGTTGGCCAGAGACAGGCTGCGCCGGCTGGAGCTGATGATTTCTGAGATGAACTTCTTGCAGTCCACGCAAACCTCCATTGTGCTCCAGTCCTCCATCAATTCTTTGGGAAACTCTTCCTGGGACTTATCCACAGACTTGGACCTCGAGGTCAACCTGAAAGGCAAAAGAGCAGGTTCTGTCACGTTGTTTGTCAGCTTGGCTGTAGGCACCAGGAAAAATCACATCAGAAAGGTCTGGATTTGAATTTTCCTTCCTCCTTTCTCTCCTCCCCCTTCCTTACACTGAACACTGGAGAGGACAGGACAGCTTCTGCCTGGATTGGCAAGATTGCAGGGTCACTGACTGAGGGCGTGTGTAACATTTACAACCTGGCAAAAACAACCTTACTAGTAACTAAAAATAGCTGATGTCTTTGGCTAATGAACACAGCACCATAGCAATGGTGACCTATGCAGAGGGTTTATACAGCAGATTCCCTCAAAATGGAGCATTTCTTTTATGTTTAATTTCTTGGATTAGTTTTGACAACCATCTGTGTATAAGATATAAAACAGATAACTTTGTACTATTAAAGTGAAAAAAATATGAAAACTGAAGTAAGAAAAATTAGGGGAAAAGAAGATAAATCTGTGTTCTAAACATTATTGAATTCTCATTCAGTGGGTGATTTCAGCCTGCAAGATTTATCTCCAAAGAGTCCATTCAGACCAGAAAAAGACACGTTAAGGATATTTTCTCAGAGGTCCTACAGAAATACAGTTGTCCCAGACTCTCATTATTTTTCAGCTATAATGTGAAAAAGATATAAGACACTGTTAGGTTGCTATCTCTGTAAATCAAAGCAATGGCTAGAAGAGACCTGGTTTTTCAGGCTTCAGAAAAGTTACTACAGGCATTAGAAACAGGGCCAGCTACAAAACAGGTGAGCAGCATCTTCATGACTGATAAACCAGCATGAAACATTTGGGGAACATTTGCAACAGATACAAGTGAGCTGGCTTGTCTCTCACCTGCTCCGCAGGGAATGGTGGTGACTGGTTGAGGGTTTCTCTGGTCTCATGAAGCTTTCTCCCCTTTGCAAGGTTGAAGGTCCCAGGGAGAAGATGGGGAGGGTGGAGTACGGCTTTGATGGCAGCCGCATCTGTTGGGAACAGCACGAGGCACGTGCAGCGTCATTACAAAGATTGCAGCTTTTTAGAAAGGCTCGAAACAAAAGTTTCCTTACTTACTTTTTTGCAACACTGTGAGCATACAGGCCTGTGTAAAAAAGCAAGAGCATGAATCAATCCATTGGGAAAAATTATGTTTAATCAAGAATAAGGGATTTCAGAAGTTAGAAACCTGCCCCCCTCCATCCTCCCCTTAAACAAACATTTTTATTTTTAAAGCTTCTACAACAGAGTAACTTCAATCAGAACATGAAGCCAGAAGCAAGGAGAAATAGTGAACAAGAACTACACCTAAATTAAAAAATAGGGGGGGAAAAAAAAGAAAAGTAAGCTGACTTTCCTCTAAAGAAACCTCTTCTGGTAAGAGCGAGACCAAAACTCAGTGATTACATAGATCTTCTGACTTACTGTCTCACTGTTAATTTAAAATTTATCATTTTGCCTGCAAATATTCCTTTTTGCATTTCCCCTGCCCCAATACTCAAAAAAAAGCCCAAAAAGTAAATTGCCTTGAAATGTTTTCCCCAAACACAGAGGTTGTAGAACTGTTGAGTGGGGAGTCTGAGTAAATTCCATCTTGCTTTCTCATAAGCATAAAATAAGGGTTGCTAATGTATAAATCAATCATTTTCCCAATGAAATTGTACTCATTTTTTAATAAACATAAAATATTTACCTCTTGCAGAACTGACAAGTGTAAGACCAGGTAAAGAAAGAAAACCTTCTTGTTCGACAGCAAAAGCAGAGCTAGAGGAAGAAGAACAGAGGAATCCACAGTATTAAGCAAAGTCCCACACAGTGATAACTTCACTCATCAGTTGCTGTTGGCAGTGCTACATTCAGTTCTGGGGTCTGTACTTCTAAGATGATATTGAGAACAAGGTCCAGAATTGTCTCTTCATATATTTAGAACTAGGCCTTTAATTGTTTTGCCTAAGTTAAATACTTGCCCATTAACTAGATAGCTTTGGTTACTTTAGATAACTTTGGTATTTTAGAAATAAAAGCAAACAATTTTAATAGTGGGGTAAATTAATTAAAGCCTCAACCTACTTTGAGATTTGATAAAAGCTCCTTACTAAGCTTTATATATCATGACAATAGGTAACAGCTGAATCTAATGAATGACGTTATAAGATTCTTGTTCCTCTTTAAACCTTTAAAATAAATCCAGGTAGGCCTGTAGATAAAATACGCAGAGAAGTCAAAATAGGCTTCCTGGAGGCATCCACAAATAAAAAGTGGGAGAAAAGGATGCTGCTTCTACTGGGAAGTACCAATCTCCAATCTGCAGTTTACAGAAAAATGCATGAGTTAAGGGGTCTCTGATGTTAAACCCCTTTCTGGGGTCACACATCTCTGAAGCTTTAATTCCCTCTGTGCCTGATAGTAAGGATTCATATATGAACAACTTGTATTTTCTATTGCTATCTGTAATTCTGTTTTCTGGAACAGAAAAGGTAACCAAACCCGCAGAAGGCACGGGGACAGAAATCACCCCGGTCAATGAAGTTCAAACCAGACACATACAGACACACTCTGATAACTTCAAAAGCTAATGCATCTTCATAGACAATCTGAACAAACAAGGTGTTTCCATGAAAAGTTTTGACATCATTAGACGAAACTGACTCATGTGTCACATATTTAGGGGGATGCTGGTGGATACCTCTTCTTTCTCTCCGATAAGAGGGTAAGAAACAAACGTCTACGTGTGAGACTTGTGCAACTGGCCTCCCTCAAAATCCTTCAGAGCCTCCCCACATTCAGCCCTACCTTTCCTTTCTTGAGAGCAGTGTAGACATCTTTATATTGCTGGTACTTCTCCAGCTCTGCCTTTACAAGCACCTGACGGATGTGCATGACCTCCTCCACTGTCAGAGCCAGACACTCCACGGGGTAACAGAACTCCTCCTGGAAGCCAAAAACCCCGTATTATTTCAAAGACAAAAGGCTTCTTCCAGAGTTCAACCTAGACAACCAGCCACCTGGTTAGTAACTCCAGAAACAGGGGGTTTCTCCCATCAAACTGGAATAGCACTGGCTCATTCATGGGCATCACATGAGTGCCAAACCATTGGAAGCTGCAAGAGTGGGATGTCAACGGTCTTATCTATTCAGCCTTCACAATAATGACAGTTTTGTTCATCGTTCCTCATCAAATCACTTGATCCTTCTCTCCATTTGTCTTTTATTACGAACATTTGTTCCAAGCCAATCAACATTCAGATTTATAATTTGTAAGGGAAAATGTAATACGGTAAATGGCATTATTTGATGTATACTGTTTGAGCTATACATCAAATAATTTCTTTGAGGCTTTGTGATGCCCAGAGTGGCCAAGGAAAGTTGTTAGTAGCCCATTCTAGCAGAAATCTTTATTCACTGGTACCACATCTTGGTGCTCACACAATCAGAATCACATCAAGACTACAAAAAGTTACATCAGTTCAGGCAGAAAAGTTCTCCTTTCTGTCCCAGAAAGTAACAGCAGCAATTTAAGCTTTACAGAATAATGTCCCAGTATCAAACAGGTGAACTGCTTACCCAGTGTTGCATTATAAATGGTAGAGACTCAAATAAAGAATTAACAGCACAACTCTCCACTTAAAAAATTTTGCATCTGTTCTGTGTTGCAGCATTTAGGAGAATATTGAATGCGGAACTCCTGAATTTGGTACCAGGGAATAAAAAGCACCAACCCAATTTGTAATCCAGCCCAGTAGTTGATTATACATTTCCAAAAGAAAGACAGAAACCTCTGTGGGAACTCCCATTGCTTAATGCTTAGTGAACCTTTTCAGTCAGCCCGGAGGGGCTACTGTGCAGTAATGACAATGACAGGCAATGCTCTCTGAATAAACGAAGGAAATTGCTCCTGCATACACAAAGACATGGCTGACAGTTTGGAGATCTCGTTTACAAATTGAAGTGATGAATCGGATTAGCACGGAAATGCTCCATTTCCATGTACTCAGAGGTCTGTTCTGTCTTTCCATCAGATTAAAAAGAAAATCTTTCTACGTTGCAGACCTGGCAAACATTAGCATTTAGGAACCACCACATTTTTAAAAACTGTTGTCTTACCTACCTAGAAAGGGAACACAAAGAAACTTCACTCTGTTTAGGGTACCCCACAAAAGACTAGAATTGAGTTAACTTTGTTAGATTTTCCAGCTAAACCTTTGGGGAATGGAACACTTTTTCTGGAAAAAACAAACTACATCAAAAGCAGCTGCAATTTGCTCTGAGGTGTAAAACTGCACAGCCAAAACAAAGTATCTTCTGTTCTTTATGAGCGACTTTACAGCTAACCAGCAGCTCTCAGCGTTTCATTCTGGGTTCTTCCCATAGCAACTGCCGTGCTATGGGGAAGGCAGGGCTGAAGGCTGGGGCGGCACGGCAGAGGAAGTGGGTGGGAAAGCGGGATACACACAATGCCAGCAAAACCCCCGAGTCTGCATCGTGGGAGACTGAGGGGAACTATCCCAGGTGAATGGGGCTGACTGAATGCTTGCAATCAGCCAGAGCTTTAACTCCTTTAGAAATACATTTCTTACTTGAAGCTCTTCCTTCCCCCTCATGAACGCCCATTCCTTTAATTTACAGAACGCTGACGTCGGGGAATATTGCTCCTTTGAAGAAATTCTGCGGATCTGCTATAGGTGTAGAGCACGTACTAGGGGAATAGTGTGGGCCTGTCGTCGCACCAATCGAAAATGAATACCACCAAAATAGAAATAGCCAGCGGGCAGCAGGGGAAACATAGAAAATATTCACATGTTTAAATGCTAATGTTTTAATTCCAGTGGTTACACAAGGACAACAAAATGTTAATGCAACATTAAATGAAAGATAAATAATCCGATTTCAGAAAACTGCTTGGGGGTTTTTTCCCCTTTTCAGAATATAAATAAGTATACACAAGAAAATCTTTTGTTGCTACACTACCTCTAAGGCATTGAAATTAATTAAATTTTGCTAAGCACTGGCTAAATTTCATTGAACAATGATGCTTTGGAGTTATTGCTCAAACTTCCAACAATAGCCTGCACAAATTCAGCAGCTCCAAGTGAGAGTACTCTCTGCAATACTCGCATATGACAGAACATGGTGAAGACAAAATGTAGTTTGAACGATCTTGATTTTCCAGAATTATACTCAATACTCTTTTTAATATTAAACACAAGCCAATATGCTTATTTTTAAAGGGGAAAAAATATTGTTCGCAAATACTATTTTGAACTTGAAGCGTCCATGATCCTCTTGGGGACTGACTTTACGGTGACTAGGCAAGCTATAAACACTATAGCTTAAGGTGTGTATGCAATTTTTTTTATGCAGGAAAAGCAGGTAATGAGAATTGCACATCCATAATGTGCTTTGTAGGTCATTCTCAGTGTACACACACCTAATAGGTTCTTATGACTAACACATTTTCACTCTAATGTATTCCTTCTTCTCATTAAAGGATGTCACTAGACATTCAAATGAGTTGCATTAGTAAATTGCAAAATGAATGAGTGCCAGAGTGACCTCTAAGTTCTGCAATTCACAATTAGTCGGGCACTCTAAACTCTTGCTCCTTTTGCAGACTAAAAGTTTCTAAAAGGTCAGCTGGTATCTCAACTATAAACTCTGCTGCAAAAGGTTTCACTGTTCCATTTATTGGATGGGATAACAAAAATAAGGAAAACTTAAATAATTCATGTTCAGTTATCACAGGGGTAAATGAATTACTTTTTCTTTTCAGTGGATTTGCTTTCCCTGACAGATGGATATGAGCTATTCTGCAAGTTCTGATACATAAGTGTGCCGAGGACCAAAATAATATCTAGGTTTTCAAGTAAAGCAGATTGCAAATGCCCTCCCATTCTACATAGTGTACCTTGGAAGAAACATAATTATTATTATGCTATTATTCTTATTCTTTTCAACATAGTCCAAGGATCACAATAGGTTTGCTGGATTTTTGCTGCAGGATCTTCATGTGCTGTAATATTTAAGGTCCCACTGATAATCTGGTGATGTTGCATTTTTAGTTTGCTGTCCTTTCAGAACTGATTCTTGTCCCCGTGAGGTGATTGAAGACACACAAATATCCTACACACATTGAAATCAAAGTCAATCAGGTGCAATGTCCCAGCCTAAGCTGTAATTCTTGCCACAGCTGAGGAAGTGCTCCCCTAGGAGGGAACATGCTGGTGAAGGTGATTTCCAAAGCCAGCAAAAAGAGGCAAACCTTTGCGGGTTTCCACCTGCTGGCAAAAGCTCTCTCACAGAGATAGTACATAGCCCCTGCCACCCCACACATGGCTGCTTCAACGGGATGAGAGCTGAGCAGAGAAGCTGTTTGCATAGTTGAAAAAAGTGGTCTGAAAGTCATCCTTGGAAATAAACTGGTTATCCTAGGAACCTGAACAATAGATAGGAAGCAGAGAAGCGAATGCTGTGTATAAATGAAACCATTAGCTTTGGTCCCCCGGGTCATGAAAAAAATAACGATAATAAAAATAATAATTCAAAAAGCAAACTGACTGCAAGGCACCCACATGTAAATCTCAGGACACTGAACTGATCTCACTGATTAAGCACCAAATCAGCTCACCGCAGCAAGCACCAGGGCTGACCTCCCCAAAATCTCTGAGCCACCCTGCCTTTCCATGTAGCGCTGGCGGGGTGACAGGTCAAAAGGACTGGGTTTGGCACTTTTCCAGGTTTGTTTCCCCTCCCCACCTACTTGGGCCTAACTACCTCTGTCTGATGAGATGCCAGTTCACAAAACCATCGTTAGTATGCAAGACAGAGCAGTTTCTTGCTAATCCTGCTAAGAGACTGTAGCAAAGCCCTGCCTGGTTTCACTGGCATCGACAGCTATTTGCTGACAAGGCCTCTTTCACCTTGGAGAGAAACCAGGGTCACAGGAGCTGGTGATAAGAAATGAAACTCCATCAATCCTGGAGGAAGGGATAAAGAAGTGTGAGGTCAAATAAAAAATGAACAATACTCTGCACATATTGAGAAGCATTCACTCTGGGAATGGCCATTTCACAGGTGCAACATCTGGTGCAGCCAAAGGAAGAGGTTGGCATCCCTCGGGGAAGAAGAGAGTTGCAGAAAGCCAAAGTGTGGAGCTGGGCCAGTGCCAGCATACGGGAACACATCTCCCAAAATGAAAAACAAGGGTATTTTGGGAGGTGTCTGCTACACCCTAGAGGGCACTATTGCCAAGTTAAAGAATTAGCTCTCAAGGCACCAAATATAATAGGTTCTTATCACAGAACATAATTTCACTCCGGGTTTCCTCCTTTTTCACTTCAAAGTCAAAACTAAGCTAGGTGACAGTTCTCTGGGGTTTAAAAAAAAAAAAAAGAAAAGAAAAAGACCAAAACAAACAAAACATCCCCCTAAGCACAAAAGAAACTAGTAAAACCCTTGCAATCTGTTCCCAAATTAGCCTGACTTATCTAATGGCTTTTTCTCCCTTTTTCCTTTAGTATTTTTCAGGGGGAATGGAATAATTGCATTACTTTTTCTGCAGTGGTTTTATTTTTAATGTATTTTTCATCTCAATTAACAGACTGACAGAGGGAGAGCACAGATGTGGTCAAGAAGATTGTGGTAAGAACTTGGCTGACCTACTTAAAATAACAGCCTCATATAAGATTTTAAGTTGCATAATCCTCTGAAATACACGAGATTAATATTACAATGAACACAGATACACTCAAAGTGTGATGGAGCAAATGTCTCAGTATAACACAGGATGCTTTCTTCCTTCCTCCCTTTAAACTGTATTTCTGTGAATGACTCTGGGCCTACCAGAAAATAAAGTCTGGGTTTCCACATACAGTGAGTGCAGCAGGACGTGACAGAGCGACTCATTTCATGTGACAGTGACTTCAAACACATGCTGACAGAGCCCTTCAGCACAGGCCTGCTGAAATACATCCTGCTCCCAGATCACTTCGGCAGGAGATGTCCACCTGGCCCATGCATTTATCAACATGTTACCACCTGACCTGCACCTGGAATGAGAAACTACATTCTACTTGGAAGGATGTAAAAAAATCCAGCAGACCTCTGAAAAGGAAAAGCCCATTGTGGGAATATTTGGAGGTATTTTTCCTGTAACTGATCAGCTTCATCATCTAATAGGTTTGGATCCTGGCTGTCATCTCTTGGGCCAACAAAAACACTCTTCAAAGCCCTTTAGTACCACTGCTCTACAAGGCAGGGCAAGGGAATATTCCCTTCCTTTCAAAACTCGGATGTGTTCATCGATTTCTCTGTTCACCAGCACCTCATGGGGCACATTTTGAAACCCTGCTGGTAGGAAAAGAGACAACGAACATATCCTGCATGAAATTACAAAGCACTAATCAGTATGTCAGCATAAACGAACCAGGATTTCATACCATTTGCTGTTTGTACTCTGCTGGAAAACACTTCTCAATTAAAGCTAATTGATCAAATGCATTGTACTTTCTTTTCAAGCAGTAATACAGGTTTTTGCCTCAGTAACTTCAACAAAGCAACACAGACAAACCTTGATTTGGATTATTGAAAGAGCTTTCATATGTATAAACATTACCAGGCAATTTTTTAAGGTGGCAAGAAAATAAATAATTCCATTCATCCAGTCATTAATTGCAATACTTCCAAAAACTAAAAAAAAAAATTTCCCCCAAATCCCAAAATAGCTCCACTGCTTTGGAATTGCCTCTATTCAAGTGGAATATCTGTAAGGTGAAGTTCATCTGTTTTGGTAACATTCTGAAGCAAAAATCAAGACACATGGTTTACTCGGAGTCCTAATCACAGTGCAAATGTTTTCTGACCACCTGTACCTGGGATTTTGGATAAATATGTTAAAGAGACAAAGTTCAAATCTTGATTTCAAAACACCTTTAGTAGCCAAGAGCGGTTTCTGAATTGAGGAGTTTTCTTTGGGTCATGTTCTAATCACACTGAAGCCAAGTTTTAATTTTCATTATACTCTTAGCATTCCTCTTTTTCTCTCTCCTACCACCCACTCCACTTACAAGTGACCTGGAGCTCTGTTTTGAAGGGGGTAGGAACTGTCTCACATTGGTTGGTGTTTCCTTTTCAATGGAGTGTCTTCTCTGAGGCGGCTGCCGTCTCTCGGGCTGCGGCGTAGACGATATGGGCAGGAACTTTGGAGGCACTAAGGATTCAATCAGTACAAAAAAAGTCAGTTCTTCTACAAGAGACTGTTGGATAACATTGCTCAGTATTTAATCCAGCCACTGATTTGCTAGAATTCCTACTACTGGGGGCTGAATTTACACATCCATGCTAAGGTGTTTCAGGATATTATTCTACTTATTTCACCATCATGCACAGAAAATATGCATAGATTACACAGCTCATTACAAAACCTTCCCAATAAAATTGAAACACTTTGAAACACATGAAAATATTGTTACACAGTAAAACCTGCAATAACTGTGCCTAAACAAAAAGGACCAGATCTTGCCCTCTTCCCAGTAAGTATTTATGAGAAATGCTGGTGATTGCCAAGTGTCTTTCAAACACTGCCACAGTGGCAGAGATGGACAAAACATTTAAATTGGTCTTAGGTTAGAAGATGCTTCTGTAGCAACAATTTATTTTATGAGACAAGAATAACTAAGCTATCCTCTCCAGTCACTTGTGACTTCCTCTGCAGTCCTACATAAATTTCAAGGATGAAATCTTCTGTTTCACAAAGATATCCACCCAGAGTAGAAGCTATTGCCTTTCAATTGTTTATGACATTTGACCCATTCAGCAGGGTTCAGCTTTAGCTCCGTTAACAACACTTGGCTTCAGTTTTCCACATAAGTTTGAGACAAAGTTCATAGCACAGAAGTCAACAGAGGTGAACAAAAGCAGCCACTGGGCTCTCTCATAACTCACTCTTTCTGCTGCTGGTGCCTTCTTGAGAGGGATCTTCCACTTGCGAGGGGGAGATGCTGCTGCTGCTTCCTGATTTGTGCACTGATTCCTCCTGTATGACAAGAGGAAAATAAACAGAATTCCTCAGTGTGTTTCTAGTTCTCCTACTACTTTTTAGCACACAAAAGCCACAAAGGTATTTTGGACCATTCAGTCACTCAAAGGCCTAGAAGAAGTCCCAAGAAAAACACTGACGTACTGAGCAAACAGAATTTTCAGTGCTCAGATTTTTTAGAAAGTGAAATAAATGGTACATGACTTGATTTCAGTGTATTTAATTACTGCATGAAAGAACAAGATCAGGACAGAGGTGCTGAATCCACTGTAAACTGTTAACTTCCCTTGTTGTATTCAAAGACTTCTAGGGATTTGCAGCTACAGCAGACATGTTAACTCACCTTTATATCTCACACTAACAAGGAATTAGCACTTAGATTTCTCTGGTCTCCAAAGGAATGGCAGTCACTCACACAAGTGACTCAGGTAAAGAGAAACTGCATTTGACTGCACTGTTCTCTAATTCCCAATCCTGGTGTGTTTTTCCTTTCTTCTATATTTAAAAGAAATCTCATTCACTGTATAAGCATGCTTCTTCTCAACAGCCAAGAGCAACTCCTGCAAGATGAAGGGAAGTGAAATGGGCTTTGACTAAACACCTCTCAGCTATCTAAAGCTTTTTGCCACCCAAATTATTAAATCCTTTGCTGTCACCTAAAACCTGTCCTCAGCGATGCAATACCAGCGAGGAAACAGATCCTCACAGAAGCCTCCCAAATGAAGAGTGCTGAAGGACTGAGCTTGAAAGCTCTTTTCCTCTATTGTGAATGCTTTCAACCAAAAAGACTTATCATTTAAGCTGTCAAGATTTACAGATCAAACAAGTGACCTGCCCTAAAATCCAGCAAGTGGTTGAGCTTCTCTCTCACAGATTTCCTTAGCTGAAAATCTCCACCGGCTGAAAGAAAGATTGCCTTCTTTGGTAACAGCAAGTCAGAAAGAAAAGCTGGCAGGATCACCTCAATGAGCGCCAGCATCACAAGACACAGGCCTCTACAAATTCCCATCAGGTGATCTGTCCTTTAGGCTTAGCCCAAGGGTAGGTGTTGTATGTGAGGACACTGTTCCCATCTAATTGCCACAACACAGCACTCTGCAAGAGGTCTCAAACCAGCTCACATCCCAAAACAGTACATGCACCTTAACATTTCCATTGTGACCCCGCAAAACACTTGTGATGGGAAGCTTGTAAGGAAGCTTGAGCAGCACATTGAGCTACATCAACTGCTTTACTTGCAGAAACCAGTAGAGTTCAGCTGCAGAGCTGGCTCAGACAGCTCTGTGTATTGCTGCATGGTTGCCTTAACAGACCAGTGGAGAACCTCCATGACAACTCGATGCACTGTTCTTTAGAAGGGCTGCAAGAGTGTTCACAAGTCTCCAGTAAAATATTTAAATTTTGAGAAAGAGAACAGCCCTGTACAAGGGGAACTACTCAACTTCTCACTTTGTAGAAGTCACATTGCTCTGAGTGGAAGACAAGTTTACCATTGCCAAAGAAATTAATGAGCTAAGATGAAGAACTGAGTAACCTCTTCTGCTATTCTCAAGAATGAACTGTTGAAGCCAGTGGCTAAGTATAAAAAATATTAACTATAAACCAAGACATGGAAAATGGAAGCCAGGAGGAAGTTAAATTGGACATAAAATCCTATTTAGACAACAGGAATTCCAGGTTAGTAATTTCAAACTACTACTTCTGTTCACAAACACGTGCGCTGACAGTGCTATTGCTGTCCTGCAATTTCTCAGACACAGAGGGCTCATTTTTTTGAAAATGTAATTTTGTGTAGGAAACCCTGATGAACCACTGCATGAATTCCTCCATATCTATAAAGTAACTGTTGACTATCTGACATTTTATGTTTGAGGTTGGATCAACACCCAGNCTATCTATAAAGTAACTGTTGACTGTTACTGTAGACTATCTGACATTTTACGTTTGAGGTTGGATCAACACCCAGAACTCCACAGTTCTCCAGAGTGCCAAACAATTAGAATTTTACAGTTACTGAAAAAGCTGCAGCTTAAAACAACTAAATATATTACAGATAATTTTTTTGCCAGATAGCTGTAGCTTCATTAGGAAGAGACAATTTTTAAATCTGTATCAAAAGTGACTATTAGCTTGCTACTTCTTTTAGCTACACAAAGCAAAATGGCACTTCCTGTTCCACGCGCCCCTTGGAATCTGTGATTTTAGTGGTGATACAGATAAAGCAAGGACAGAAAGAAGGAGGAATTTATACAATATTCATCCTTGACAGAAAATGGACATAGGCTGTATCAGGTGTTGCCTTTCACCTCTGTCTGGCTACACTGAGTATTGGGACAGAGCCTGCATTGCAACACCAACGAAAGAACAAAGGGGACACATGGGGAAGAAAATGCATCTGCATCACAGCTCATCTGGAGGTCCACAGCTCAGCAGTGCAGGTATTTCCAGCCTGTAATTTAGGGCACAACATAGTTATAATTTCATTCCCAGTGAGTAACTCCAAATAGGTTAAACCCAATTCAAACTGCAGACAAAGAGGTGGCCGAGTCATTTACAGGCAATCAGAACAACCCACACACTCTTCTCCCGAAAGAAATAAAACATTTGGACAGAGCAATCTTCACTCTCTTCAAATGTTTTACGTCCTTCAGCACCTTGACAAACTTCACCCAAACTCCCTTCAGTTTATTTTCACTACCTTAGCACTCTTCCTGAGCCCCAATCAGTATTCTGCTGAGAATCTTTATCACCTCAGTTGCTTCCCCAGCTATTTCTATTGACTCAAACTAGTACAGCATCTGTTCTCTGTGGCAGCTCGATGTGGTTGATTTATTTTCAATTTGTCTTTTGCTGTATGTTCCAGAGCTTGTTCCATACCACTTTGCTTGCCTACACACTATTCCCTAATCAATAGTCACATTCAGACATTTTATTTTTCCCTTGTACAAGAATCATTTCACATTTCCCTCTACATAATTTTCTTTTACTAACTTCTGCTCATTTTCCTGTGTGAAATAGCATGATGCTTCAGGATACACAGAGATACAGGCTGCAAGCTCCAACCCTCACTGACAGATCTTAGTATTCCTGCATCCTGCCCAGTTTCATTCATATTAACAAACCACATATAGCCTCTATTGTAATTTTAAAGACTGATGAGTGATCTCAGAATGCAAATCTCTTCTGCTTTCAGAACAGATGCATCAAATTATGCACCCACACAAGTCACCCACAGGATAACCCCAAAGAGGGCCAACCTTTAACAGACCAGAAAGTATGCAAGGAGATAAATTTTCCCCCACATGTATTTCTTCCCAGCCTCCTATCTTTCAGCATAGACGCCTTTGTAAGCACCCTGTCAGGAAACCCCTCCTTTCCCATTTACAAGAGAGAAAAAGAGTCAGGGAAGACTGCTTTCCCCAGGATAAAATCACCCTCTGTGAATAAAGCCTGCCTGCATGTGCTTTCCAGACAGCTTAACTTTCAGAAAGGTCCAAACTCAATTAATAACACTACTGGTCCAGAAGACAAAGCTCATTCTTGAGGATGTAATGTTGGTACTTCCTGAGGATCACATATAATGCAGCTTTGAAGCTAAAAAGCTTCTTAAGGTTTTCTCCTTCTAATGCTTTTTTAAATCTTTAACTCTTCATTTAGAGTGGATGAATTCAAAATTATTTCTCCATCTGAGTGGTATTTTCTTCTCCCTATCTGTGAAACATTTTTGGGGTGTTCATTCCAAATATTATATACCAAACTAATGCACTGACATTTGCACCAATCTGCAACCCCTCTGGCACAGCTGCTGCTCTTTATTCAACAGCTGTCGTGGTGAGGCTAGCCCCACATCCGAGTCCTTTAGTGACAGCTACTGCATGAGTGCCAGAAGGGTGCTATGTACTTTCCTAAATTCCCAAAAGCATAATTGCTACAAGCACCCTGTGGACAGATACTGGGCATTTAGGAAAGTAAGTAAATACGGGTTTAAGGCCAAAATTACCATTTAATCTTTCAAAAGAGTGTTCTCCTTTTTGGGGTCTGATCCAGTATTTTTGAAGTTCTGTGGGCTGACAAAGCAGCCACGGAAAATTCGGATTATAATTTGCACAGTCACTTCTCATCTGATCAGTTCAGCAAACTAAGAAGTAAGATTCAGTTCTGACAAATCGAGAAGCAAGTTGTGTCCTGATTTTTTACCTCTGAATCCGAGCTGTCAAGTTCAGCCAACGTGGGAGCCTTAAGGAGTCTCTTGCGTTGCACTGTCACTTGTGTGGCCCCGTTCTGCTTTCCTTGTGCTGCTGGGCCACCGTTCACTACAGAGGCATCCACTAATTTTCTCCCAGCCTCTGGCGTCGGCACATCTACCAAAGGAAACAGAACAATTGGTGTTTGCACCCAAAATGTATTCTGCCTTCTCAAACCTTACTGTTAAAGCAATACACACAAAAGGAAAAAAATAAATTATTGTGATAGTTGTATCTGTGCAATGATTTTACTTCTAGTGATTTACTGCTCAGACAATTACAGGCAATGGCTTGCAGTACAGAAGCAGTATGAAAGAATGAAAGCAGTGCAAAAAGCAGCATTGCATAATGCTAAAACCCAACCTCAGACCAACACCAGTCAGCTTTAAAAAAACTGCCTGTGTTAAACCTGAAAATATTCTTCCTGCAGTGTATAGTCTATAATTAACTATGTAACAAGGACCAGAAGAATGCACAACCATATCTGGGCAAGTGGGTTTCCAGTAAATCTGAAGACAACACCACACAGAAATTAGGAGCTTTAGCATGGAGTTAACCCAGTTTTTCCTGTGAGGACAGAATTGCACTTTATTCTGCAGGATACAGAGAAGGAATGAAAATTAGGTAAATAATGAGTGTTCATCAAACACATGCACGACTCTAAGGCTTGCATGGCTATTTGTATTAAAAACACCTCTGTGAGGTCAGACCTTCATGGAACAGCAGAAACATGAGGCTCCAGCTCTATTTTCATCTACATGACTTTTACAAGGATGTAACTCCACTGAGTAAATTACTCAGGATTTCTGCCTGTGTGCAGTGAAGATGCATCTTGGATAATGTAAGCTTTGGGTCTGCTGTGCTTAGCCTAGCTTAGCTTTAGACATTAAGAAAATGACCTAGCCTTTGATATTTTAGGAGAGCTTAGACTTTGGTCTGATAAATCAGTTTTATCCCTGTAAAAGTACAAAGTACAGTATTCCAATCTGAAGAAAATTATGTTGGAGGGACAAGGAAGAGAAGCATTTAATCTCCCATTTGCATGTATGTCTAAGCAGCTGGTCCTTCTACAAATGTGTTTTTCTACTCGTGTAATTATAGGACTCCTTCCCCAGCCTTGTAATAACAAGGTACCTCCAGGTATTACAGGCGAGGGTAATGATGAGTAATTATTCCCATTTTTATACATGGTGAAAAGAGGCACAGAAGGTCAAGTGCCTTGTACCTTAGGTTACTGGGAGGACTACGACAGGGAATTTGTACCACCCAGATATTCACAGTGCCAACAATGCAAGTACTCACACACCATTGGAGCTACTTACACAGGTGCCCTGGTATAAACAGACACAGTCACTCCTGCTACAACACAATCTGCATGGATAAGGCCATCCTTGCACCAGGTAAAACAAAGCTACAGACTACACAAAGCACAGCTACAGTAGTAGGTCTGTTTAACAACATTCTCACCACAGCACCTATTGGAATAAACTAAGAAAAGGAGTAAGTTAAATCAATATATATTTTAAAGAATTATCCAGGTTATTGTTAAATGCTGGAAACAGATCTAAAAAGGAGAGGAGGTGCATTATAGTTGATATATAAATCATCTCTTCAACTGGGAGTATAAGAAAAGGCAATTATTTGGGCTATTAAAGTCATGGTGACATTCCAGGCCTATGAATCTGTGTACCACAGTGTTACTGCTGCCTTCAGGTCCTTCCTACAAAGAGCTGCAATCAAAGACTTAGGGAGTCTAACCCTTAGTTCCTATCTTCAAAGGCTTTGCTAATGGGTGTCCCGACTACCACAATGGCTTATAGGTCATGGGTTTTTTTCCTCCTAGATTTCTGGGAGCACAGCATGGGCGTCCCCCACATCAAATGCATTCCTGATGTAAGAGCAGCTCAACACAATTCCAGAAAGGGACAGCAGGAAAACAAAACCCAAACTGCTTCCCCTGCCTGCTGCCAATGACACCTCTTGAGACCTCATAACTAGCTGGCATGTAGTTGATTGAAGAAGTTCTGGGCTTCACAAATGAGCAAGAAAAACCTTTGATTTGTCTTTGGATGGCACAGGGCGGTCCAGGGAAGCAGCCCCAGCACCACCCACACAACAGCCAAAGGTGGTGGTGCCCCTTCTCCCCTAAACTCCCCTGCCTGATGGTAGGGGGGTGAAGAATGGCCTGTAAGCACTGCTGGACTCCCTGGGAGAATAAATGAGGGGAAGGCCAACAGCATCATCCTCCTGCCAAGATGTAGAACACACAATAGGCCTGGGGAAAGGAAAAAGGGGAGACACCACTAGACATCCCCTGTGGCAGGTGACAGAACGTGTTTTCACATCCAAAATGGTATTCTGGTGGTTTTTCTTTGCTTGCTTGCTTGCTTCTTTTTTTCCCCTAGCAATTTAAGCCAAATTTATTTAGGCCTCAGAAATAGAAATCTCTGGTCCATTTTGAAAGTAATTGATGTAGCCAATCACAATAGAGGAAGCCTAATCCAGCTGTTATTTAAAGTCAGGGATATATGAGTTGTTCATACATATTGCTGAGTTGCTCATATCTTGATTCAAGTCTTCCTGAAATACCAAAGAAATTTTAGGTGAATCAAGAAGACAATCCAACATAGTACTTGTTTTCATGGTTTCTTCAGTAGAAAATATCATTTATCACCATTCTTTCCTCTAGAGAAAGAAAGCCAGGGAGTTTTTACAACTTGCAAGCACTAAAGAATAATAATAAAAGAAGAATAAAATTAGAAAACCATCCAATCTATAAAATCCATTTGGTCAATCGTCAAATTTATCATTCTTGCACTTACAGTGCTGGATTCATGTGAATAAATGGATTATCATAATTTAAGGAAAAGATCATGACATTTGAGTTTCAACAAACAGATTTCAAGAAAAAAAACGCGTTCCAAAATTAAAACCAGAACCTGTTAGCAGACATAGACCAAAGAATGTTTAGTTTGTTTAAGCTGTTTTAGTGATCTGTTTGGACAACAGAAACATTAGGAGGTGACAAACAATCATACATTGTCATAAACAGACAAAATTATTTTGGATAAACAAGTCAGAAGCAACAAGTAGACTAAATCTTATAAATATGAACATGACAGAAGAAATCAATGGACAATTCTTTGAAATGAATCCTAGATTTATTTTTAAAAAATGGATAGTAGTTTACAATCTCTAGGTTCACAGAATACTTAAACATTTTGAAGATGATTCCAATGATATTAGAAAAGGTTTGTGTGAGTAATAGCCTGGGGTTAAGAATTTATTAGAGAGTCAGACACGCTGGGAGAGTGTCATTTCTCTGTGTTTTCAGGCAGCAAGTACACTGAACAGTACCTGAAAATTGGATGAATGTGTTTGGTTTCTTTTGAGATCTTCTCTAAGCTGTCATTACAACAGCCAAATGAAAGAGAGCAAGCTCTTGATTTGATTACTTGTTCGTTGTGTTGGGCTTCCCTGACCAGCCTTAGGAAGGGGGAGACAAAAAAAAAAACCCCACTGTAGGATAATATGAAATGTGTCTTTATTTACATGTGAGATTATGGCTCTTGTGAAACAAGGAATTAAGCAGACCACAAATTACATGCAAACCTCAGCAGTCATGTAACCAACCATATGCTGTCTGCTTCCTAAGCAGTTCTCCTCGGCCAAGAGTGATGACAGAAACCTGAATTTTCTTCTATACCGGAAATGGACTCCTTGGGACTATAATTTTTTACAGTGAGTTTAAAAGAAGGGTAAGATGGATTTGCAGAATTACTAAATGTTTGCTTTTTGCTGGCTATTATGTCGATAATATACTGGGGAATATTACATAATGAATAAAAGTAATAGAAATGTGCTCTTTCAGTGGACTTCAGATGTTGAATTCAAACCTGAGAACTAATAAATCAGTCTTTTGCTGCGATTGCATCACATGTATCATTTACAAAGACCTGGTGGACTTCCTGCCTCCCACTGGTCTGAGAGAGACATAATCTAAAAGTAGTAATCCCCATGAAATTCAGTGTTAAATGCTTCAGTTTCCTTTTCTCACCCTGCACACCTCCCAGCTCCCTCTTTTCCCCCAAAATGTACAAACTGTTTCTGAAACACCCACTTCAAAGCAGCAATGCACACAGCTTTGAGGTAAGAACTCGAGTGTTAAGAGTGGGAATGACTGACCTTTTGAGCTGTATTCAGCACTGCATTGAAATGAAGCTGCTTTTCATCTATTTTTCTATTAGAGGAAGTGGGCAATGACTGCCCTGGTCCCCGTTGTTCTCTGACTAGTCTCAGGTAACTCACCACAGGTGGCTACCACTTGCTCCTTCTATCCTGCCAGAGGGAAAGAGCAGTGTAAAAGGAGACCCCAGGAGCCCCTCCTCTCCTGCCCAGGAGAACAGCAGGCAGACACGTGCAGCTGGGCAATGTGACACACCAACCACACCGCTCTGGTGCCGGCAAAAGTCTTCTCAGGATTCTGCACCCTCCCCATCGCAGGCAGCATGAATAATATAAACCTGCGCCCGTCCTTTAGTACTTCTCTTTTTCAGCTGGTTTGTGGGGGTTTTGTGACAGCAATTCCATCAAGCAGAGCGCAAGGAAAGCAGTGAAGAAGCGAGTGTGTGCCAACAGCAATGAAAGCACAGTACAGCCTCTCTGCCTCTAAAATAATGAGAAAAGTAAAAGCACGCAAAGCAACAGCATCCAAAACTACTGCTTATCTGCTTACTGTCAATATCCCAACCCATCATTCACTTGTACTGCTCATCTGGTGTCTCACATCTACCTAACTGGAACGTTTTAATCATCCCGAATTTACTTCTAAGGACATTTTATCAGATCACTCAGTCACGCCATATGATGCTACTTGCTGAGAACCACATGACTTGAAAAAACAAAACTAATCACATTTGGGAGATGGATAAAGAAACCAGGAAGAGTTCTTCGGTGGTCAGTCAAAAACAGTAAATCCAAATACAGTAAAGATTTTTAAAGTTACTTCTTCAAAATAAAAATATTATGGTTATGAATTAATGTATTATGAAATATTGTTTGGATTTAAACAAATGAGGATGTCTCAGAATTCTTAGAAATGGAAGGCAAAAGAAGAAGCAGACAGACACACGTAGAAAGACAGATCTGAACATTTCCCTTTAGCTGGTCACTGGCATATTCAGTTTTATCTCCTTAAAACTAGAACTTTAGGCACATGTTGAAGCAGCAATACTTTTTGAAAACTTAAGTTTCCCTGTTCAGGCTGTTATCTGAGGCCCTGGGGACCCTGCAGCTTTCAGAGGAGTAAAATATGATGCCATGTACATATGTAATCTGAATCCCAGCAGACAGCTGTAGTAGCTGCACCATACACCACGAGTGTAAGGTTTCACAAAAAGGCTTGAGCTGCATTAACAGCTTGTCACCGCGTCTGACAGCAGAGCCTGTTCCTTCCTCCCTTCCACCCATGCTCATCAGCTGCCCTCTCAGCCAGCTCTCCCATCATCTGATCAGATAGCAGGCAGGCTTCAATCACTAAAAGGGCAGAAGAACAACCTGCTAAAAAAATAATAAAAGTATTTCTTCCTGGGTGACAGGAGTTTAACACGGTCCTCTTGTGAATAAATGAGCAGGACTGACACAGAGAAGAGGGAGAATCACATGACTGGAGGGGAGCCTGGGGAGGAGAGGGAGCAGTGAGAGTCCCTCCTCCCCTCTCAACAGTGGCAAGCTGTTTCCTTGGCTCAGTCAGAACAGGAAGCCACGTTCACAGATATGTCACTTGTGAACTGTGCTCCCATATTATATAAATGCTGTATTATTTAGGTTATAGTAATCAAAAAATGTCTATATGGTCTTTCTATTTGACAATATGCCAGCATTTCAGTCAGAAGATGCCTTTCTGTGGGGAAAATAACCAGATGAGGCTAAAGGAGGCATGAAAAATCTGAGGATGTGGACTCAGCTGAAGTCCTAGATGAGATGTTTCCACATGTAACTCAAAGCAAGGAGGGGAGGGGGTACAAAGTCATGGATTTATTTGGAGACTTTTTTAGGAGTCACCTAGGGGAAATTAGGAAAGAGCTAGCTATCTCCTCCACCAACAAACCTCTGAGGCTGACGTTGAGTATTTCCAACATCAATAATGGAAATTTTGGGCCTGATCATCCTGGAAAGTTAGTGTATAATGAGGAAGGAATGAATTATTTTCTAGCTACTAGGCTACCTGACATTGCTGTATCCAAAGGGCAACAGGTTCATACAGCTGCTGCGTGTCCTAACTAATGGTTCACCAGAGGAAACCTGAAAATTTCTATTAGATAGTTGATGAAGGGTCACCCTTTGGATCCTCTGTACCAGCTATTAGCAGCAAACCTTATTTTGCTAACAAGTAAAGAAGGAAGGTTTAGCCTTTTTGTGAGTGAATATATTTGATTTTATACCTTACAAAGCTTTCACTGTAAAGACACTGTAGAACTGACAGTTTCTTTCTAGATCAATATACATAGGTATATTCCATTTAATCTAGGAAGGTAGATGAGTTCAAAGCTAGTTTCAGGATCCTGCTGAGAAATGAAGTACTGCAAAAGATGGTCTAGCCAAAAAAGTGAGTGCAAAGACACAAAAGTCAGATTTATAAATTAATAAATCAGACTTGAAGGTGATGCTGTATTCTGCAATCCTTTTAGGGGTCTGGAGTAGCTCTAAACCACCTTATTTTGCTTATTTATTTAAGCAGAATTGCAGCATTCTGGTGAACACAGTCTGTATTTCAGGTGAAATGCAGATGTTTCCTGTACCAAGGCATCCTTTTGTGGCAAGGGAAATGTAAGTAATAACAACTAATTTATCTAAATTTTTTATTTTCACTGACCATATCTTGGAAGAATCCCTTCAAGTTTCTTTCTTAGATGGGAATTCAACAAACAGATGGAACAAATTTCACAATAAGCACAACAACCACGTCAGGTGGTGCAGCACATTTTACCTGACAAGTCAAAACTGTAAGACATGCTAAGTGGCCGGATTGCTGTAAAAAAAGAAACAAACACAACAGAAAAAGAAAATGACTCAGCTCTCAGAAAAGCAGAGGGATAACAAAAAACAAAATATTAACTCCACTTGAGACATTTTGGACTCTCTTGCTTAAATCCAAAATGTGTCAGACTTTATCTGAAAACTACAGTAGCATAAACAGGACTTGTAAACAGAGCAATTATATTACTAGTAAATTAAGAATTTTGGAATTCAAAAAATGAAATATCAAAACAAGAGACAAATATCTAAAAAATCATATTTTAACATAAAATCGCTATGAAAGAGAAACAGGAAAAAGGGAAAGAGAGAGAGAGGAAAGAGAAAGAGCTGGAAAAAAAATGGAAAGCACAAAGCTACATTTCACACAAGTTTCAGTGACCTGAAATAAAGATATTTCTAATTTTTTTAAGCATAATCTCCAATGATTATAATTAAACTAATAAAGAGAGACACCCAAGCTAAGCTTGAGCAGTAGTTTCCTCGAAGAGGATGGAAAAAAAGGCCAAACAAAATCTGATTTGTGCTGATTCCTGTTCTTTTTAAAAACCTTAGGTGCACTTGGCCTTTAAAATGCATCCATAATATTATTCTCTTTTTCCTGGGCCTCTGATAGTTTATTGTTAGATAAGAAAGTGGTCAGATGTTCTTCATTTTTGGAAAGACCTACCTATATTTCCAACTAAACCATGTATTTATGGAGCAGACCCTCAAAATATTCTTCAACTGAAAACAAAATTTCAGTGCACTAATCCAGATAAGCAGGCCAAGCCCAGTGACAAGAATGTGCAAAAATGCATCAGAATTGAAATCAGCTTATGTGTCTTGTCACAGTAGCAGCTGATCTGAAGCTGCAAAGTTTAAACCAACCCCAAGAGAGACTGGCCTAGGGGTGAAACTGTGACAGGGTCTTTTGACAGGTGATCAGCCTGCATGCTGGCAAACAGGGCCTGTCAGACACACATACCACTGCCCTAAAAGATGTTCATAAAAAGGTTGTACTGGGACAAGTTTTGCTCATGAGAATAATTTAAAGCGGTGCATGCAGTAGGTGGCTGACTCAGAGCTAAATTTGGGAGTCAGGGAATTTTTTTCTGTATTCGTTAACTAGAAACTATCCATAGAAAATAGCTACAGAAACAGTATCAAAATTTGAGTCCAAACTTAGCATGAAGGCACATACTTCTTAAAGCAGAAGGGTGTTTATCACCCGAGGCTGAGACACTGACAAACCCGTTTCATTGATGAAACAAAGTTTTCTCCAAGCTCCATTTGCTTGAGTCACAAATCCATGCTGTTAATTAAAAGGACATGAACCTCAGGGCTGTGTTTGTCTCGATGCCTTACACTGATGATTCTATGAGGTCATTCAAAAGCTCACTCCAACTCCTCTACTCCAACTCTTTGTGAGCACAGTTCAACCCCATTCCCAAGGAAGGTTTAGACTGACACTGGCCAGGGTAGAGAAGATCTGACCTGTACCAGGTGTTGTGCACAGAGAGGGACAAAGCCCGTGGCTGCTGGGGAGCACAGGCCATAGGTACAGCCCTGTCACAGAGGAGTACAGCCCCCACTCACCCCAGCAGCCAAGTGCAGCTGTGCTCTTGAATGCATAAATGGAGCAAAAAGGGGTAGCTCTGGGACATGTGAAACACACCTTATGCTCCTGAATACATCACTGTAATGTGCTAATTTTTTTTCTCCTTTTTAATAGCAATAAATAGTTCTGTCCAGATGGTGCAAGTGTCCCACATGGTGTTTTTACTTAGATTTATAATCCTTAAACCTCATTACCTTACATGTTGTTACACTAAATTACATTCAGTGGTCATTTAAAACTGTAAGGCAGATCTATTTGTGCCATACTGAATGCCACTAACATTATTCTGTTCCCAAACTGCACATGCACATTCTTTTTTAACAGGAACTTTAGGTGTAACAATCATTGAAATTGTCAGAAAGAATGAAACCTCATGTCAACATAAGGAAAATTACCCTAAAGGCCTTTGGTCTTTTTAGTTCTTCATGCCAGCAGCTAATATATACTTGGAAAAAAGCTTGCATGCATCCACTTTTACACCTCCATTAAAGTGGCATTTAATCCAGTCAATTCACTGGACATAAGAGAATTACCCCAGTTCCCAAACACAAAAATGTAATGCTTTAACAAAAAGGGAAGAATTAGTGGAAGACAGGTATCCCTCATTGGAGGCAATGTCTTGAAATCAGTCCAGAGGTCCTAAGCAGTAGTGGTTCAAAATTCAACATCAGTTTTAGAACTGTTTACTACCCGGGTTTGATGCCATTTATGTCAATTAGAAATGGTAAAGATTTATTAGATCACGTTTGCTTCCCCTGAGACAACATGGTAGCTCCCAGACAGAGAATATTTAAAACACTGAAATTGAATGTTTGAAAGAAAAGTAAGGAGTCGTTCCACACTTCTACAAGCTTCCTACATTTGGAAAAAAGTCAAGGCAGTGAGAAATGTTAATTGATACAGCAACCATAAACTGAATCCAAACCAGAAACTGGAAGGACCAAAAAAAACAATATTTGAAGCATCGTTCTTTTACAAACACACCCAAGCATTCCCCAAACTCCATCAGGCATTTCAAAAACAATGCAGCAAAGCAAGACTGATGAAATTGTTTTTCTCCAAAGACAATGGGTTGTCACAATCCACTTGAATCTGGACCAGTGCCTTTGGGCACATGTGGCAAGTACAAATATATTTCAAAAAGCAGTGACAGAGAGCACATACGTGGAGTTTTGACAGTTTTCGGCCATAAGATTCCACATTCGCTCTATAAAAATTCAGCTACTTCAGATAAATACGGTACTGTTAAAGCAATCTAAGTGACAATGTAGGACTGTATTTGTCATGCTTTTGCCATCAGAACCACTGAACTAATGCAAACTGGTGACTGCTGCATTGCATAATATTTGCATCATTTCATAGTGGTTTGCTGAAAAGACACTGCAGAAATGAAATGCTTTGCAGTGCAAGTCTGAATTATTTTCCCATAAAAAGACCTTCAAACACACTTTCCATAATTTGGAAAAGAAAGCAAAGATTTAGATTCAAAATAAATGCGAACAGATTCAGTAAACAAAATAAAAGCCAATTTTAAATTAAAATAAAGAAGTTGATGATGCTAACAAAAGGAAACAAAGAGAATAAATTAATTGAAAAATCAATATGTGAAGAATACTTGCAGATAGTTAAGGTATACTGCACTAGAGACAAGTAATACCAATACAAGCAAATCCAACATAAACTGTCACGTGCAACAAGCAGTACAACACCATTCCATTTATCTAATACACCAAAAACTTGAATGGAATTTAAAATATAACTAAGCACAAAGATTGCACAGCCCTAGAAAAGCCTGTAGGTTATTTCTTTTTCTGAAGGAGTAATTTTATCCTCAGTGATAAACACACATCCCACAGATGTGGCTAAAATTGCTGCATCTTATGTGGGAAGTTTTCTGCTTACCCAGCCTGCTGCGCCTTATCTCGTCAGGGGACACGGGCCGTAACTTCCTCTCTGCCTTGATCTCCTCCAGGATCCTCTCGTGGAGGCTCCGCGGCCGTGGCGGGGTCGGTTTCAGTTTCCTTGCCGAGGCCTTGGGATACACACACAATCATATTTACATGAAAAAGCGAGTCCTTGAAAGTAGATTTCACACTTGCTTGGAAAAAAAAAAGCGGAATGCTGTGATATGATTTTACATACACTCAATTTCAAACCTCAGCAGAAATCCAGAGTGTTTTATGCATCGTGGTTTCCTAGAGATAAAGGGCTGCTGGCAATAACAGCTGTGTTAATCGGTATGTGCAACATACTACACATGGTTCTTTTAAGGGATCCTGTTCTATGTACAGAAGACAGTATTTTTGAAAGCTCTGGCAGAAAATATTATGTCTACATATTTGCAAGAACCAAACATGCTTTAAAAAGTCACTATTTTGTTAGGAATGAAGCCCACTGGATTACATACGGGATTTAATGGAGGTCGCGATCGGATGAAATCCAGGATTATTTCATGGGCGCTCTTTTTTAATCGAGGTGGGATGTCACCGTTGACCTGGAAAGAAGAAAGCGAAATATATATTGCTGTGTCTCACATTTGTATTCACGCAGATGAGATCAACTGAAAACTCCCAACAACCCTGACAGAGCTGTGGTGTTCTGACACCTGCACCGGACATGAAACCCCACCAGCCCTGGGTGGAGAACAATCCATATGCAGAGCACAGGCAAGCAAAAAAGGTACTTAGCAGCTTTTCAGCTTTGCTGATGGCTGCAAAATAACTCCAACTGCAGCAGCTTTAAGCAGCAATATTTAGGACTTTGAAGTAATGAAATCAAACCAAACGTCAAGGCTGCAGCTGTGTCTATGGGAGAAAAAGGTTTCCTTGCTGTAAAGCTCATATCTGTAGAAGAGAGGCTGGGTGAGTGTTTTTTGGGTTCCTTTTTGGTTTTTTTTGTCTCTCCAGAGACACAGACATTTAGATGTAAGACCATATACAAGATATCACAGGGAAGAGTTATCAATTCACTATATGTACAGGATTCAAAGAAGGCAATGGAAGTTTTCATATCATATTAAGAATAGATTGTAAGATGGGAATAAATGTATGGATTTGCTTAAAAAAACCCCACCCATCAGGTTCAGTCTTCACAGAGCACAGTGCCCAAGCACACTGTCAGGGATAAGAGATCATCATCCTATGTTATATACATCCTTCTGCTACCTCCTCTTACTACACAGCAGCTGGCTATCAGCCCTGTCCTCCAATTTGACAGAATGGTTACAAAAGCAATTTGTATTGCTTGCTTAGACCAAGTATTCCATATTTCAGACTTCTTAATTTATTTTGAAGGGTCAGTTGCCTCATCTTTTTTTTTTTTTTTTAATGGTGATTTTTCTTTTTTTTTTTTTTTTTTTTTTTTTTTTTTTTTTTGGGGGGGGGACTCTATTCATACAAACTCTAGCCAGAAAACCCATGCAAAGACACACGTCTGGTTTGCCCTTTTGCTAACCAGAAGAACTGCTGCCATCACAAAAAGGGGTTTAAATGTCCATAAGGTCACCCGAACATGATCCCTAATTGAACTTCCCCAATGCAGCTTCTATACAAGCTCTGTTCACCTCACGCATGCCCTGTGTCCAGGCTGAGGCTGAGTGACAGCCTCCTCGAGAAGATTCATCCCTTTCCCTCCAAGAACTCAGATGCAGAGTCCCTCCTGGGGAGCATTTAATTGCTTTCCTGAGGACTCTTTCTGGAGATATCCTACCCCAGACACAGTCCAAACTCTATTTGTTCCACCCCCCTTAGCTTCCTAAAGTGGATTTCATGTTGTTTGGCAAAGCATACCAAGCTGCTAAACTCTGCAACATGCATCATCTTCTTAAAAATAGTGCAGAAAAAATTAAAATTGAAAAGATTTATACTAAACTGTGATTTGACATTTCCTGATGAGGAGAATACTATTTTTAGGAGTGTGATTGATTTCTTCTGTTCAAAGACTGAGCAGTTTTTTGAGGCCGGCATGCCATGGAAGATTGTTAATGAAATGAGAAGTCTCTCTTCCCTGAGCTACTGTTCATCAGATGTCAGAGTTGATAGCTGAAGTTGAGAATTATTACCATCAGAACAGCCGTTTTGTAAACTGATAATCTCTCTCTGAGCCTTGGGGAACCACCCTCTGCATGACAATGGTCAATAAATAATACATGGCTCTGAGCCTTTCACCTCAGGGCACTCTAGGCCCTGACTTAATGCCACCAGGGTATAATTAGTATCAGTATTACCATCTGATTGGAAAAAGAGAAATGTAGGATTTGCTTAAGTGATTTTCTACAGGATACATGGGGAGCTGGTGGCCAAGCAAGTGGATGTTTTGCAGCCAACAAGCCAAGAACAGAAGCACCGGTGGCAGAACCCACCTTCTACGCTTGGCACCCAAACAAGATCCTGACATGAAAGATACTGAAGAGAAACTGTTATCCTCTCTGTTCAGACTAGATTTATTTATTTACTCAACCTAACCCTCTCTGTAGTGAGCAACTTCAAATGCATCCTTTACTTTTACTTAATTAAAATTCAAGGCTCTTGATTAAACTCTCAATCAGAGACATTGCACAGATGCAGCCATGATATACAGGCTGCAGGGAAAAAGAAACCAAGGAACAAGTTTATCCTTTTTTTTTTCCCCTCTTCACATCCCAGGCTGCCCCAACTACAAAACAATATTTGAATAAATAGATCAAAACACTGTAAAACTACCCTAAGTTTTCATGTGTGTAAAACAGCTTTTGTACAGCAGTAGGCATTAAAACTGGCAGTGTGAAGAAAGCTTAACTAATTATTATAAAAATCAAACATAAATATAGAGATCTAAACAGGTAATGCACAAAAAATTAGCATGTCATCATCTACCAACAACCTGCTACATCACATTTATATATGAAAATATGGATTTGCAATTAAAAAATAATGGCAAATGGTACTTAGTTACCTTTGGCTGAAGCCCAAAGCTTTAAAAATGTTGACTGCAAACAAGTACATTGCTGATAACTTCCACAAAAAATAACATCACCTATCACTGACACTCAATTATCATTTATTTGTTCCACTATAAAAGGTGTCAGCAGTAAGCAGCAGAGTGCTATCTTTAAATAATAGTCAACAGGAAACAGATATTGTCTTGCACTATCTAGAAATCTTCATTGAAAAGGAAATTGCATGGACCCTGAAACAGACAGAGGGGACACACCACATCAGTTCCGGAACAGCTCAGATAGAGTTCACCGGTGAATGAAATTATTACAAGTAGATATCTATTTACCATCCTGCATTACTCAGACAGTACAGTGTTTTAGTTAACACAGTTGTTACGCAGTATTTTGACACCTCAAGCATCAATGCCCAAGAATGAAGTCTCTGGTATTTCCCATCATGAGGCACTGTGCTCGCACTGCTGCTCCCGCACATCTACTGCAGAAACAAGTTTATGTCACCACAGGGTAACCACAGTGCTCACACAGAGCACCTCCTCTGAGTACCCCTAAAGCATGATTAGGAGCTACCTAGCGTGACTCCTACACTTCTGTAGAAACATGTGATGTAGGTGTAAAATGAAACAGTTCCCCTGCTGAAAACAACTCACCCCAACCAAGCCACTCCTGTGTGTAAGGGAACTACAGACTCTACAATGTCCAGATGGATAAAGTGGTCAAAGTCCTTTGCACAACAAAGCTCACATTCTCTATGTCCTGCTTGAAACATATGAAATCATGCTTATGAAATACTGTCCATGTACAGCTGTTACTGCAATTAATTCAAGCTCTCTAAGATGCTAAAAACTGCAAAGAAGTAAATTTAAAAAAACCAATCCAAACACAAAAAAAACCCCCATGCCACAGGATTCTCAGCTTAGACATTCAAATTACTGGATGGTTTTGATAATAATGGCTTCAACCTGTATGTTTAAATTTCCCTTCTGCAACATGGCTAGGCAATGCCACTGCAGGTACTTGAGAAGAGCTCGAATATGACAGGAGTGCTGCTACCTGCAGAGTGTAACTGTTGTGTAACACAATGCTGAGCTTGGGTAAGGCATAAAAGTACCCGACAGGCATGTCTTGAGTAGATAACACGAGTTATCAGTTACTCTTCAACAAGCATTGCTCAAGAAATACAGTGAATGGTGCATATCTTGGAGGGGGGTGGAGATGGGCAGAAAGCAGAGTTAATTGTGAAGCACTCGGAAATTAAAAACTGTGGCTCAACACATACAAATAACAAAGAAAAATTAAGACTGCAAGAGTAATTTAATTCTTAAATTTCTCCATTTCCAGGTGTTGACTTTACCGATGACCACAGCTTTTAGCTTTTGTGGGAGTGGGTGCTCCATAGGTGAGGAATGCTATTAAATCCCTCTAAGGCAGATACTTAAGAGTTTATAAAAATCCAGAATTAAAGCTATCTTGCTCCCACAACAACTGCAGCAATGAGGACTCTTGCCTCAGGATAGAAAGATGACAAATCTGAAATTATTTTCAGATGTACTGAAATAGAAGTGCCAACGTCACTGAAACAAATGAAACCAGTAATTTACCAAAAGCTCAGAATTTGACATTTTACATCTTCAAAACATTTTGAATATTTGCACTATAACAATGGGTGAGAACAGGAAGCTCCAATTACTGCTGTCTGTTAGCACAACAGTCTGAAACATTAAAATATGGCCTAACAGGAACATCTGTTCCTTCCTTAATTTCTACTCAGAACACTGAGTAGTCAGTGACAGATCAAGCTACTCTTTAAACACAGAATCACATTAATAAATAGAACAGTAAAAATTTCATGTTGCATTTCATTTACTTAAAAAATTACCTTTTACTTTGAAAATTTATTTAACCTCTTAGTATCATTAGTAAGATAAATGCCCTCACAAGCTACCAAGTCTAAAACTGCTACCCATGAATTAAAAGCAAAAATCACTTTTAATACAAATTTTGATGAACATCCATTTTAAACGATAGAAAGAAACATAATCCATCTTCCCTAAACTGCCTTAAAATTACTTGGGATCCTCATCCTTTTCTCCTCTTCTCAAGAACCACAAGGGTTTCTACTGATGGGAATCCATAGAACCAGCTTCAACCTGTGATAGCCAGTCAGAAGATGCTGTATCTATGCAATCTAACTAAACTTGTAACTCTGTGTGAATCCTTCAGGTTCCACATGTCCCAGGTCAAGCTGCACTCTTATTGTTGAACATGCTGTGCACAATCTACAAGCAGACCCGCAGCAGAATCCAAGTTACTGAATTTAAGGTTTCCAGTAAGGAAGAAGTGATTTTTCTAACTCATGTCATCAGCAGTTGTCAGATTAAGCCAGCAATTGCATCACAGCCAGCCCTACAGGTACTGTACCTGCAGCTGCTGCAATCATATTTATTCCCAGAGTTCACTTTGGACAACCTATCTAGAAGACAAGATAGCAGCCGAGAAATAGATGCTTCCAGGGATTTTGTACAGAGCCAGAGTCTGGATAAGCAGAGCAGCAGCTGTGCCCCCAAGATGTACCACATAATGAAGGAAATCTCTTCTGAAGAGGCAGGAGCTTGCTTAGCAGCAGATGAATTAAAAGCTAGTCTGACAAAAGCAAAATCAGATGACCCAGGGGCTCCCATTCAAACAAAACTACTGTTCTGATTGCATACTGTAATTGAGGTCCTGAGGGGACTGGTCCTCTTTTGCAGAGGGTGGTAGGAACACTTAGCACAGCTCTCTGAATTGCTAGGGGAAAGACAGACAACCTGAGTATTTTACCCTATTGAGTCAACATTTAAGCAACATCTGCAGCAGAAAATAACCACAATCCAGATCTCGATTAGGAAAGTATTTTCAGCTCAAACATAAAAAGCATTTATAGTACACACTTTCTGCCTCTGTCATCTGTCTCCCTCACACCCCAACCTCTCCTCTGATTTTTTTTTGGTGGAATCACAGCTCTCTCACTGTGTGAAGATTTATCAGGAAAGTAAATACATCTGAATACTGAATATTCTCAGACAATGCTTCCATTGTAAGGACAGGTGAAGATAAGGTAAGTGTAAGGTATAAATATTGATATTGACCAAATACATGCCTCTGACAAAGGGATTTACAATGTCCTACTAGGGATAAGACAACCTTTAGATCAGTTGCTAGACAATCAGGAAGAACATCTTAATGTTGAAAAAATACAACCCAAAAGAAAGAACAGGGAGACACCAGTAAATATCAAATGGGTTCTGATAAAAAGAGTGCCTCAAGTCAATTTTACAACCACCTTTCTGAGGATCTAGGGAGAGGAGACCCATGAACATTCTCCAGCTTGCCATGGCATATAGTCTTAACTTGAAAGCAACAAGAGAATATGCTGAAAATAACTGAGCTCAACTTCTGCAAATGGAAGATTTAGGTTTTTTTTAACGTAGACTATTCCTTGAAAATTCATAGCAGATCATGGTAATGTTAGGTTTTAACCACTGTGATACAGGCAGTTTTCAACCACTGTAGGTTTTCCTTTCCCTTCACAGTATCATTCATGGTAGCACTTCACATTCTGGAACGCCAAAAACTATGTTGTAGCTCAAGATAAATGTACTCTCCAACAGGAAAACAATCTAAACCAATCTCTCAGCAGAAAGCACAACAGGACTTTTGAGATGACTCTTAAAGTTATCACAATCCCAACACAAGTGACTTGTTCAAGCTTATGACAGGTAGGCATGTCTTTCAGAACTTTAAATGCCTGCCATATGGAAAACAAACTACACCACATGTGTTGCTTTCATGTTCTCTCCCTCAATGCACTGTGCAAATTTATGATGCCGTATAAGCCCCATGAACATTAGCATCCATACGAAATCATTTTCAAGATTCTCAGAAGAAAAAAAAAAAAAGAAGATAAAAAACCCAAAAAAACATTTCAGACTTGACAAACTGCAGAGATTCTCTTGACTTACCATGACCTTCCTTAGGGTATAGCGTTTGGATCGAATATCATCCATCAGCATCTCATAGGGTGTGAGCTGATACTCTATGGGGAGTGGGTTGTACTGACGCTCTTGAACTTTCTTCAGTTTAACCCCATTCCGTAAATCTCTCATCACTTGCACCCAAAAACGGGCCTGAAGACAAAAGAGACAGAAATTTTACTTCATGCCCTACCCTTGAATACCACCTCACTTTAAACGAAACTTTCCTTCCAGGACACCACCAAATATTTACATCATTATTTTATTTTTAACACATCAACCAAATTCCATTTTGTTTTATATAAGCTTATTTTTAATACTAGTGAACATAACAAATAAACATACTGCAAGCACATAAAGTTTTTAGACCTGTT
Organism: Bombycilla garrulus; assembly: GCA_013400315.1. Taxonomy (NCBI): domain Eukaryota; kingdom Metazoa; phylum Chordata; class Aves; order Passeriformes; family Bombycillidae; genus Bombycilla; species Bombycilla garrulus. The sequence goes on from VXBU01019334.1 coordinate 52,887, forward strand.
CCTGTGCCTCACCATCCTCACTGTAAAGAATTTTTCCTGATATCTAATCTGAATCTCTTTCCATTTAAAGCCATTGCATCTTGTCCTGTCACTAAATGTCCTTACAAAAAATCCCTCTCCAGCTCTCTCAGAGGCTTCCTTTAGGTACAGGAAGGTGCTCTAAGGTCTCCCCAGAGCCTTCTCTTCTCTGGGGTGAACAACCCCAGCTCTCTCTGCCTGTTGCCATAGGAGAGGTGCTCCAGCCCTCTGAGCATTTTTGTGGCCTCCTCTGGACTCAATCCAACAGGTCCACATGCTTCTTATGCTGGGAGCTACACAGATGGACACTATTTCAGGTGGGGTCTCATGAGGGTGGGGGTAATAATGCCTTAGTTAAGCTTCATAAAGAAAAATAAACTACCAGGTGTGATGCTGAATCACTATTCCATTGTTGTCTTACCCAGTCAGCATTTTTCAGTTCGTCAAGATCCGTGCTGGATTCATCACTTGCCTCTTTGTCCATTTCCTGAATCTTCTTCAGGTTCTGCCAATGAGAAGGAAATGAGTCAATAAATGAACAGTGGCATTAACTCTCAAGTAAAACTGAAACCTGATTTTTAATCTCTTATATCATATTATTTGGGTATTCTGCTGAATGTTTTATGATTTGAATAGCAATACTGTAAAAGTAACTTGAAACACTATTTGAATATATTTCTCTTCCTTGGAAAGTTAACCTTAAATGCTGGGAACAATTGTAAAGTTTTGAGTATGTATGAAAGTACTTCACATAATAACACGCTGGAGGAAAAACTACACATTAAAATGTTTATATCCCTAAATTTTTATATGCACAGAAAAAAACCCATAACCACCTATCAGGTCTGCTAAGCTACAATACAGACAAATATTATCAGCTTGATAAGGATCCATTCATACCAAAATTAATGCTTGTTGAATTCAAGGCAGCTCATTTTTGTACAAGGAGAAATAAACGATGAGAAATCCTTTACATTGAATAGTGACAGAACTGCATATATATATTCCAATTAATTAGTCTGCATAACATAGTATAGATTCTGAAATATCAGTAATAAAATCATGTGACAAAGAAACACAGATCATCCAAAGACAAAAACTGCTACCAATGAACAACATCAGATCATGCAAATATGGAAAAGATGATGTGCAAAGGGGCAGAAAAAAAGCTTTCATACCTTCAAGAATATGAAAAACAATTAAAAGTTACAGCGACCAAAGAACAGGTAAGCTTGAACACAGAAGGCTGTGGCTTTACACAAATTTTCTTATACATATGTGTATTCAAAATATTTTTTTTTTTTGTTTACTTGTGTATTGCAATGTTTTGGAATCAGCAGTACAAAGAATTCCTCAGTAATCCACTTCACTTTTATGGAGAGTTTTCCAGGAAATCTTTAACAATGTTTAATTTGATCTGTTTTCTAAGGACTCACAAATATATCTGAACTGGATATTTAAGTCCCCCGCTAATTAATTTTTTAAACACTTAAGCTTTTCCTTTAATGGAACTGAACAATCAGTCTCAATTCAGCTTCTGAGCTTTCCAGAAAAAATAAAAATAAGCATACTTTTAAAAAACCTTTTTTTTTTTTTCCTGGAAGTAGTTAATAAACTGCCTGCATTTCAGTGTAAAAATGAAAGCACTGGAAGAGTGTTTAACTTGCACATTCAACAGCGCAAGCATATACCAAACCTGGCTGCAGAGACAGGACATGGGAGTCAGCTACCACAGAGGTTTTGGAAAGAGCCCAGATGGGTTCTGTATTGTCTTATTTATGTAAGTAACACAATTGCTTTAGTATCTAAGAAGAATTACTACCACTGCCCCTTCAAAATAAAATATATAATTCGCAAGAATATTCTAAAAAACCATAAATCACCCACACTAACAAAAGCAGCTACATCATGGGACGATGTGGGAACATTTTGGCATGACTTGCAGCATCATAACAGGATACCCAACTGGGAAAGAATGTCTTTATGGAAACTTCTGTTGGTCCTGGCACTGTGGTCAGTCTGACACTTACAGGCAATTGCCCTTTCCAAGGGAAAAACAGAAAAATGGAAAGAACAGGTAACATAAGGGCCTTGCTTATGTGTATTCTGCTATCCAGGGTTTCTTCTTTTCTGTATCATACAGCTAGGGTAACTATTTCAAATACAGTACCTATGAACTGTACATTTCTTTCTTTCTTGCAAACTGCTAAACATCTTCTGGTAAACTGCAAAATATAACATCTGATACCTTTTCCTTTATCTCTTTGTAATCAAAAAGATAACTTCAGTAAACGGGCTTACAACTGTCAGATCTGCTCCTCCCTCCCATACTGGAAGGTACATGGTAATTTTTTTATTTAATTAACATGTTCTAGATGCTTAAGCTATACTTCAGCTATTCAACAACACTGGTGACAATTACCCATCTCAGCACCATACAGTTTATGGGGCTGGTTTATGACCAAAGGCTGATGCTTGTGGCTGACATAAATATTTCATGAAGCTAGAGGAGATTACAACCTGTTTATCTTAACAGCAGAAAATAAGAGGAAAAAAAAAAAAACCAAAACAACAAACCCACCCTGAACAGCAGAAAGATCTTCCAAATAAGGCAGCCATCTAATTAGTTCCTCGGGAACATAGCTAGAGGGGCAGTTCCTACCCAAGAAAGCACACGTGTAAGTGATGCTGGCAACCAGGCATCAGAGAGCTGCAGGAGCAAAACTTGCCAGCCAAGAGATGAAATGTCTCCAAGTGCAGTTTTGTGATATCAATGAGCTGGTATAAACACAGGCTATGCCAAAGCTGGGCTTCTTTTACTCCCCATCCCTGGGCTGAGTGCTTGGCTCTGGTACCACGGACACCCACTTTGCAGGGACAGTTCATTCCCTTTCCTGGCACCTGGCTCTGGCACTTAAATGCAGCTCACCATGCAATTAGTGGAGAAGAGTAGAAGATAAAGGAATCTCCATCATTATAGAAGTAAAAAAGATTTGGAAGAAACCAGCAAGAGCTCTATGCTTGCAGGAAGTGCTTAGGAAGGTTTCTATAACTCTTCTACACCTGTCAGGTGCTGCTTGGGAAGGAATAATTCACTGTGACAAATGATTATGTTTAGACTTGTAGACTAAATGGAACATTAGGGTTTCCCTCCAGCATCCCCAGCCAGCATCAGTGGGTTTCTGCCTCTGTTTCAACCATAAATCATAGAAACCAACATATTTAAAATACAATAGACCCTTTGTCAGAATTCAACTGTGTCCCAAAACCTGCAAGCAACCTCAGCTGCAGCTGCTGTAGCCACTTGCACTTACACTTGGGACAATGGCTTAAGAAAAGCTATTAGAGTATAATAAATACATGGCCTAAATGGATTTCCATTTCAGAAAGCATAAAAATCTTAAAAGGGGTTTTCTAAAAGATCCCAGAACCTCAGACCCATACCACAGACCCAGTTCATCTATTACAGCCTGGGCATTCGTTCAGGCAGTAAGGGTCGGATGTGTAGGAAATTACTGTTTCAAGAGCTTTAGCTTTTTTTTGGTAAACCTTTACAGCACTTGGCCATTTTTTTAGAAGACTGCATTTTGTGACAAAAGCTAGTAATAAAAAATATCAAATGTCTTCTAACCTCTTGCTGTACTATTAAAAGCAGGCACTTGATTTGCTGCTGGTGTGTGGCCCACATTTGAGATGTGCTCTCCTGTGCTCAGTGACAGATGGGAGTTTATATAAGACTCTTGTCAGCACAGTGTCAAAGACTCCCTTCCAGAAAATGCTTTCTAAAACATGATGCTTTAATGAATGTGGTATTCTAGGGAATCCAGACCTGACTTGAACTTTAACCAATTGCAGGGCACAGTATACTGCAGTTCCCAGCTTATATTCTTTATTAGGAGTCACCTGTTCACTGATTAAATTGATTCTTACACTGCTATCTGTGAAACTAGTAAAACATTCTTGCACATCAAGGCTCAATTTATAAATACACAACATGCACTTATGGGAAAAACTTTATACACCTTCAGCTATTCAACATGGGTTTAAATTCCAAGGGCTTAGGCAGCAGCATTACTCTAGGTCTTTGAAAAGACCCAAAACCTATTTAATTCAAACTGGGAACAGGATCTGTTAAATCAGTTCCTGAAAATCTCAGGCTGATAGGAGACAAAGTTCTTTATGTATAGAGGTATGGGCTGATGCACTTTGCTCAGCTCTGGAGAGGGCAATAGTCACCATGCTGTTCAACATGACTGTGTAAGAGGAAAAAAAACCCAAACCAAGGGCCTGTAACACTGACTGAGTGACAGTGTCTGCACCACTTAAGAAAATAAAACCAATCTCCCCCCTGCCCAACACAAACCAGCAGTATTTTCCCTTATTAAAGGTCCTAAATTGAGGGATCAAAATGATCACGATGGAGCTGCAAGCCTGACAACACCACAGCTGCAAAAGCGGAGTCACTGAAGACTTGGAAGTGTCAGCAAAAGTGAAGTTACAAGCTGAAAAAGTTTGTGAATTAATTAACTTCTCCAGCTGTGCTCTCTGAAAATCCAAGCAGTAGAGTATTTGACATCTTTTACAGTCACAAGACCTTTGAGAGTAACTGGGCTAATGACTCTATTTCCAAAATAAGTTAGCCATTAACATTGTTTAGGTACCTATTAACTACACCCATTATCATATTTTGTAGAAGTAATACAGCAGTATAGCCACCTGACTTTTTTCATTAGCTCTTTTCCAACTGAATCTCTGTATGGCATGAAACTAGGAAAAAAAAAAAGGAACAATTTCATTTCAGTGCATGTACTTAATTAGAATTTGTATGTTTACATTTCCTTCAGATCAGATTGAAACATATCCAGGCAGACTGAAAGAATTATGTTTTTACATCAGAAAGGACAGAAATGAAAGGCAACATGTTTTAAAAGAACAGTACAAAGATGACAGATTGGGAGCTTTCTCTGTGTTCTACCAAAAGCCTAATTACAAGGCACACTGTGGATAATGAAATTATGGATGAGTTTTTGATGAGCATGGATTTTCACTGCAATTAGAGATGTAGGCAATTATAAAAATATACAAAGTCTTAATTAGTTTTGGAAGGAATATTAATTTTGATGCTCTAGGGTGTATATCAATCACTAAAACTTTTTGAGATATAAGTCAAACCTACTGCAACAGATCTGCCTACTGGACACTCATCTCCTATGCTGGCCAGCATCACATGGTGTCTTTTAGCACCACCTGTGCCAGCTGAGGAGTTTATCACCCACAGGTCTACATCCCACGTGCCAGTATCACCTTTACTGGCACCACCCACAGAGTCACAAAGTGTTTGAGAGTGGAAGAGATCTCTGAAAATCAGCTGGTCCAACCCCCCCTGCTAAAGCAGGGCCCCCCAGAGCCAGTTGTCCAGCATCCTGTCCAGGCAGCTTTTGAATATCTCCAAGGACAGAGAATCCACAGCCTCCCCAGAAAACCTTTGTCAGTGCTCAGTCACCCTCACAGTAAAAGCAGTAGTCCTGGCTGTTCAGAGGAACCTCCTGTGTTTTAGTTTGTATCCCCTGCCTCCGGTCCTGTCACTGGGCACCACTGAAAGGAGCCTGATGCTGTCCTCTTCACACTCTCCCCTCAGGTATTTAGAGACATTGATGAGATCCCCTGAGCCCTCTCATTTCCAGATGGAACAGCCCTGGGTCTCTCAGCCTTTCCTCACAGGAGAGCTGTTCCAGTCCATCATCTCTGTGGCCCTTCCCTGGACTCTCTCCACTATGTCAATGTCTCTGCTGTACTGGGGAGCCCAGAACTGCACCCAGTGCTCCAGCTGAGGCCTCACCAGTGCTGAGCAGAGGGGGAGGATCACGTCCCTTGAGCTGGAGGCAACACTGCTCTAATGCAGCCTGGGACACCATAAGGCTTCTCTGCAGCAAGGGCACATTGCTGGCTGCTCAGCCATGAAGTGCACGTGGAACATTAACTCCAGGAGAGGGCAAGACCAGGCAGTAACAGGGAGCCAGAGGAGGACTAGGGCAGATATCCCTTCAAAAAAGCAGGTTCACCGTGTGGATACAGCCCTGGTGAATCCCCTGTCTGATCCAGAGTACCAATTTTTCATTCCTTTGCTTGCGTAGTCTTCCCTGTCTCCCTCAGTCACACTCGAGGCCATTTCTGAACAATGTGTGTGTGACCTTTTCAGATACTTCACAGCAGGAACATTTGCTTTATCTCATGGACATCATTTATTTGTGCCCGCAGTTCTGTCTATGGCCAGGTGCCACCAAAGGTTATGTCAATGACTTTTCAACAACCCTGCAAAAGATGAATTTTTTCTTTCACATGGGTCAATTTTTAGCAGATATTCAAACTACCTTGCCCACTGCCATACATGTGTGCATTTCCTTCACCTCGTGGACCACCGAAACAATTTAAAAAAATCAAAAGGAGAGAAAAGGAGAGAATCCCTTTCTGTGGGATTTTCTTACTGCAATTTTGAAAGCTCACTTCTTAACATGAAAAACAAGCTGTACTCTATCTTTGTTATCAGCTGTAAAAGCTTAAACAGCGAGTCACAAGAATTAGGAGGTTCTGGCCCATCAGAAGACCACTCCTGGATAGCAGCAGATGGGTGGGTCTGCAGCAAAGGCACTTTTCACAGACCCTGAGCAGCATGCAGGTGCTGCCAGCAAGCTGAAAAACACCCCAGTAAACTTGCTAGAAAAACTTCACCTTGCAAAAAGAAAAATTTTAGTTTACTTTTTTAAACTATTGCAACAGCACTACCACATCTTTCTCAATTCTGTCCATCCTGCGCATCCACTACATGAAACATTTCCCACTTTCCAAGAATGGAAGTACCGTCTCCCTGCCTGCAAGTCAACTTCACTGCTGACCTTTCATACACAGGGAATCAGACTGGAAATAATCATATGGCATCAATTATGTGACAAAGTGCCTTAAACATTCTATTGGACATCCATTGAGATGATCTGAACAGCTCACTCATCGCTTCATCATTTCTGATTAATACACTCACTCAAATTCATGTACAACCCTTGGTGAACCTACGCTCTATTTGTTACATGACAGATGATGACTGGGGAACATGTGACTCCTCAGTATATATAACAGAATTGAAACATATTACAACCTACAGGCCTATCCCTCCTACCTACCAATCTATCCCTCTTGAAATCCTGGACTTTCAGAGTCCTGCTAAGTTTTTACAGGGCCAAATTGAAAACAGCATCAGGCAATATTTTTCCCGACTCTTTCACAGTTTATTTCCCATCTAAACCTGTTCTAGGCTGCAGCATAATACAGGTCAGATTTAATTTACTCCAAGCAAGTGAATTTTTACAGATAAAAATTCTCCCTCTTCCACTACAGTGAAGCTGCCTATTTAAGCATCTACTGACCAAAAAATATGAACCTCATATACCTGGGATACCCAGATACCACTCAGTGGCCTTAGAAGGAATCCAAGTAATTTCAAAGTAATTTTTATCCACAGGACATTTATTTTAAATAATTTCAGAGGATTCTTTCCCCATTTTGGTGTTTTAAATTTCATTTTGACCTCACATCCACAACTGCGTCTGGATCTGAGGGAATCTAAAGGAAGATCTCCAAATTTGGCTGTTATTTTTTGAAACAAAATAACAATTCAAAACTCCTGGCATCTTTAGTGTCAAACCCACAGTATTACACAGTATAACTTTTTAAATTGGAACAGATATATGTAACTTGGTTCTTTTCCCCCAGTTCTCTGCCGACGCAATCACCACAAACCCATGACAACAAAATTTCCTTACTGAAGTATTCAGTGTTTACCTCCTTTATGCCCATTACTTATATGACAGCAACAAAAGGAAAAGAGAGAATGGATTTACCAGGAGAGTATTTAACTGTACTCCTCATGACTTAAGATTCTGCTATGCATTTGCAAGGCAGAAGAGCACGTACACAATAGCACAGCTTTTACTGTCACAAACCTAATGTGATCATATGATCCCTGCTTGCCTCAAGGATACACTATAAAGGTCATTTTAAAATGGTGCAACAAGATTTACAGCATTCCACCTCATATTTTCTTCATACCTATTTTTTATTTTGTACACAGTATTCTTTTCAAAATTAAATACCTTCCAAATCTAAAGTTAGACAAAAGCCATGACCAAGGACCAAGCACATCATAAACCCAAAGTATTCAGATTCCAAAAGCTGCTTCCAAGATCATTTCCTTGGTAATTTCTTACATGCCTACTGAGGGACTGATCCAGAGTAAAATGAAATTAAAAGGTCAAAATTCTGGCCCTGGTTAGGTGCAGCAATAAAAGTCTTACTGATTCAGTAGGGCCAAAATTCCAACCACAAGGATTACCTCCTTTGACCTAAATGTGCTTTGAATCAATGCCTAATAGTCTGTGAGAGGCAAATGGTTTCTTTCATTTGGGATTAACTCATAGCGTTCTCTATGGTGTGATCAGATGTTGTTGGGTTTTTATGCCCAATGATAAGGGGATTAAATAATTTGCAAATTCAAAATGCCTTTCCACTTTTTAAAATAATTTAAAAACATTATTGTTAAGACACAATTTTAAATGGTTATAGCCCGCAATATTTTATTTTGACGTTGACAACAAAGATGCGCTATTACTGCTCACTGTGGTCAAGGTGTTTGAGAAATATTTGAAACATAATTCCTCTCTGAGCAGAAAGAAGAACTCTGAAGGGTGTTATCTTTGAGCCTCAACATGGATTTTGCAACAGCTGTTGAGTGAGGTGTTTCCAGCACCAGTTCCTCAGTTAACATACCCAGTAGTTAAAAGCCAAGATTTGAAATTAGCGATATCAAGGTTTGGGAGACAGCTTTAGCATAGAGATCTTGTATCCTGACTGCTCTCTGTATCAGGGGCATAGGATGCAGATGTCCCACAGCACAGGCACTTCAGAAAACAAGTGGCTCTTTAGCCATGCTGACATCGTCAAAATTATCCTTGTAGGACACTGCTTCAGTTTAAAAATTGCTTTCAGTTTAAATAGGACTGGATAAACAGTGGAAATGAAATGTGACCCTGTGCAGCAGAAAAACATCTCAGAAGGATTCTCCCTCTCAGATGATGCATCTCACTCAGGAAGGAAAGAGCATCATCCCCTTATGCTTCTGACTGGTTTGCATCTCTCACCATCAGTGTGATAAAAGCTCTCTTGTGCTGCTCTGAGGCTCATCTGACCCTTTAATGAGCTGATTCAGCTCATTAACCTGAGAAGGAGTAACTCCTTTATTTTTTGTTTTGCTTGATATTTATTGAATTTGTTCCCTAGAACCAGAAGAAGGAAAACAGTGGGAGTACGTGTGCGTGGGTGGAACAGCTGTGCCTCTTTCAGCAGCAAAATTTTTAGGTCAGCCTGTAAAATCTTATCCTGCTTTTCAAAGGTACTGTAGATCTTGACTTACAAAAGAAAAGAAAATACTTCAGGGATTTATTAAGAAAAAAAATAATTATGAAAGCGTTGCTACTTAACAAGTTTCCTTTGGTGAAGAAACCAGCTTTGAGAAATGAGTTTCCCTTCCTGCCCTTCCCCTTACCCACTAGTTTTCCACTGTTACCAGCACCCAGACTGTTTTAATACAACTGTTACCAGCACCAAACAAAAAAAACCAACCCAGCTCACGGGGCCCCTCTGCAGGCCAGATCACTGAAACCATCAGCAGTAAGTATCATCCTTAAAATCACTCTTCAGCCAGACCTGTTAATTGCAATGGTTCACAGGATGGATTTCCAGCCAACAATGACAGCCAAACAGGCAGTGAACATAAGCACTGTGACCTGAAGGGGAAAATTTTTCTATTTTTATAGCTGGCTCTGCTGACTGGGGACAAAATACGAGCAAGAAGAATCTCAGATAATTCTCAGCAAAGAGAATTCCTGCATGAGAAGGATCTGAGGAAGAACAGGCAAAGCTCTGACACTTTATAACATCCTCAAAACACCAGGGAAGAATTTAGGCTCAAATATATTGCATACATGCATGCAGGAACGGGTACATGTATGCAATGTGTTACCCTCCAAGAAAACCCTGTTTTACTCCCAAACAGACTAATCACAATTAATAACAAATTCTGAGGGATGCAAATGATTACAGGCCAAAATAAAAACAAACAAACAAACAAACAAAAAAAACCAACCCAGCTGAATAAGTGTACTCCCTGAAAACTACAGATCATCTCCTCAAGCATCTGACATTCCCTACTGGCTGGATACAGAAGCAGTTTTGTAAGCCAAATTCACATGGTGATGAGCTCGAAAGCAGAAAACCTTCTCAGATTGCTTACCTCTTTTGCACTTTTAATTTTGGCCAGGAAAGTGTAGAGCTCCATTGTTTCAGCAAACAGAGCCCGACACACTGCTTGATAGTGGTTGGGTGCCTCTGATCGCGTTGGCAGGTGGGCAGCACACAGCTAGGGAGAAAAAGAAATAACAGGATCAAAACAACGCCCCACTGCCTTCATTAATGCTACAGAGCATGAGGTAACATGAAAGTGAATGAAACCGAAGACTAAGGGCACAAGCATCCATGAGACATTTGAGTTCAGTAAGAATTGGGGTGTATTTTTTAAACCTTCTGTCCTATTTGTTTAAGAGAAGAGTACTGTAGGAATGCTGAGGGGACTGGTAGACCATGCTCTGGAAAACGAAGACACTGCCTTTCATAACAAAAAAAAAAATCCCAAAAACACAAAACCCACCCACCCCCAAAAAGGAAGACAACATAATTCAATGTAATTGTCATAATTGTGAAAACAAGCCATCTTGCAGTAGCAAATTTTGTGAAAACATACTTAATTCAAACCAGCTTTAACAGTAAGTGTTAAGTATTCTCATGAATGTGGAGGAGAACTGTATCTCTACCAGTTCATGAAAGGATGGAAGGTGAAGCAAGGAAAAAAGTACAGTGTAACCATCAAGCTGAAACTCTGATCAGATTTATTTCAAACAGCACGAAGATTTTAAAAATCAGCAAGAGCTGTGGAAGCACAGGCTTATTGCTTTACCTCAGACTTTCATAAACATTTCCAAACACAGGCATAGCTTATGAAAAGGAACCCTACAGGTTCCATATACACTAAACTTGCAAAACTCTGAAAGCCTACTCAAATCACTAATAATTATTCACAATTACTGATGAACAGTCAGTTAAACATGTAGAGTAAAACATGCAGCTCCCGTTTCCAACAAGAGAAGTTTCACTGAAACCAACCTTTACATTTCAAACTCAGAACCTGAATGGTTTGAGCAACATCCAGCATCATGAACATATCATGTTCATGGAAATATCAGTTGAAAATAGACAGAATAAAATAACATCTGTAATTTGTTTCCTAAACATTTTTAAATTAAAAAAATCCCAAAGATGAAACTTGAGTATCTATATCATGTGTCATACTAGTGTATATGTAAAAATAAAACAAAGTCTTAATCAAGGCCTTAAAATCCGTCTCATTTCTGTGTTTTTTAATATATATATATATAGCTACATTCAGATCTCCAGAACTAAAGCTGGAGACAAAAGCCTCTTTAGCAGGAGAGCCCTTAATTAGCCTAGTGGCATACTTGTCTAAATCTCTCCTGCTATTACAGTGAACGCTGTGGTTATGAGGGGCATGATGCAGGTAAAGCTAAGGCTGCTTTTCCATATTGCTTTTCATTCAATTTAAATCCATACTGCCACTAAAAGGTGTGGTGCTGTGGCCTCCAGCTGCACGAACCCACGGATTCCCTTATGCTGGCACAGGAGTTCATGCCCTAACTCAGAGAGGATTACTCACCCAGACAAAAATTAACAATGTGAAGCAAGTGGGGCAGGAGACAATTGCTCGTCATGGCATGGACCCACTCACAGAAGTGAAGGCAAAAATGAGCAAGGAGAACTTGCAATGCTGCCAGGGTGGGAAAAGGGAGGAAGGGCTGAACGATTGTGTTTGGGTACAGTCAGATTTAGAGTGCCTCAATCTCTTTGATGAGTTGCTCTCTGAGGCCATAGGCCCCTTGCTATCTTTTATTTCTTCCCATTAGAATAACAATACAGAACGCAGCGGTCAGATTTGGTCAACCTCTTTGACAACAATTTGGACTCTTGCAACATCCTGTTCTGATTATGTACCCCTATGTATTTACCTCCTTTTAGTTGTAAAAAAGAATATACATACAGAACATTTATATTACATAGAGAAAATGTGTATATATTTTTATTCCTTCCTATATGTTTTCCTTCCACGTAGGAAATGCAAGGCAGCCATGTTCATGAAATTGCCCTTGATCCCTACACTTCAAATTTTATGGTGTTTTACAGCGGATGGCCAAAATTTTCCTGCACTCTTCAAATTTATTTCTGGATAATCACAAGGACACGGTTGACATATGTCTCTCTTTTTCTCCCCATCCCCCCACTCCCTCCCTTTTTTCCCCTTTTTTTTTTTCTCCTTTTCTATTTTTTGGGTTTTTTTTTTTTAACAGATTGGATCATCTCCTTTGCAGACAAATGAAGAAAAACCAAAACAGATGCTCACCTAATGTGTGCAATAATGATAACACATACCAAAAAGATAGAAGCTACTAAACATTTCCCTTAATGAAAATATTAGAACATTAGACCAGTTCTAAGTATGGTTAATTTGTGTTCTTTTTTCTCAATAATGAATCATGTCCTTACTTGCCTTACCATGTTTTCATTTTCTGGTTATTAATTATAATACAGACAAAAGGTTTCATTCTAAAATACACTACTTACAAGAATAAAAATAATAGCAACAGGAATTTTGAAAAAGGTCATAAAATGGTATAAGTCTTCACAGCTGAGAATAAAATTTTATTATTACACAGACTGCACATAGGTTTTGAAGAATCCTTTTTTCTTCACTCAGAGGCATGTTAATTAGAAACAATTTGCATCAAATATTGAGAAAGTTAATGAAATGCAGTGGTGACAAGTCTGAGCAGGGAATGGTTGTAATATTGATTCTATTACTGAACACAAAGTAAAGTAAAAAAAAAAGAACAAAAAAAAGCTGCTGCTGAACTTAAGTTACAAAAACAATCACAGAAAACCTGACCATTTGCTTTGCAAACGTTAGGCTGCAGGTAATAAAAGAGGGCCAGCAGCTCCTACTAACTTTCATGTTCTGAGAAATCAGCCTCTGAGTGATCTTATGTGAAGATGCCATACATAATAAAACTCCTTGTGGTATTATTAAGTCATACAATTCAACGTGAATTTTNCAAAAACAATCACATAAAACCTGACCATTTGCTTTGCAAACGTTAGGCTGCAGGTAATAAAAGAGGGCCAGCAGCTCCTACTAACTTTCATGTTCTGAGAAATCAGCCTCTGAGTGATCTTATGTGAAGATGCCATACATAATAAAACTCCTTGTGGTATTATTAAGTCATACAATTCAACGTGAATTTTTTGGATTAGAGAAGGTAAGCCTGAAGAAAAAGGAAAATGTAAATAGGACAGGCTGTTTTTTTTCCCTTCATTGTAATATATTGTACTTGCACACTGGTTCAGAATGCCTGACAAGCTGTAGCTTCTGCATGAAAAAATACCACAAAATCTAGGCAGGCAAGGCAAATCAAGTATGAAATGTCACTTCTACCCTGAGTTCAGGATATTTATCCACTTGAAAAAAAATTTAAATCTTTAAGTTTATGGCAGCTGTGTTTGAAAAGCTTTGTCACTGGAGCACACAGCAGAAATCCCAGGCAGTATGTTTTAATAACTGATATATAAAGGACAGTCACCTAACAAACTCCTCCTCTTACCATGTTATAGTGGCAGTGGTGCAAGAAGGATTAAGATCACATATGCAGCCTTTTCCAGTCATTTTGAGTTTGTGTGCTTATTCTGACACTTGCCTTTTCATCCCTCATGATACAACTAAGAACTACCCTAAGGAGAATGAACTCGAACAGTGCCCAGAGCTTAATACAAGGACTGTTTGTTCTGCTTCCAAGAAGTCTCAAAAAGTATGGCTCAAAACAGATTATGTGGTCTTTGCAAACTGGTGAAATAATAAAAATATTATCAGCTACCGAAACATTAACTAGCTCAGCCTGTAAATATTTCCATTTGCAATCACTGTGAAGAGCTGGGATTTCTGAATTTTTTTTTCTAACTGAGCCTATCCAAACCCCCAGCTTGACCTAAAGCATTCAATCTTTGCTTAGATCACTAAGAAGATTAGAGGCTGTTTTCATCCACATTCAGGGTTCACAGGAAAAAAAAAAGGTATTATGTAAATATCAGAGCCTTGCCAGCTCCTCCAACTTCATCCTCAGTTGACTAGGAAACAGGGTGCACCAAGCCAAAGCAGTGCTAACAGGAATCACAATTTAACCATCTGAAGAGATCAAACAGCATTTCTTGCATTTGTTTGAATATATTCCAGCAAGGCCTCCACAAAGTTACAAAAAATGCAACTGACTCGCCCACTAAAATGCAGCTACGTTTTGCAAATCCGTTTTGGCTAGATATATACTGGAAGCTTCATCAAAACACCTGGGCTGCTGGAATTAAGATTTAAAAAGACAAAAAGTGTTTCCACTCGCAATTGTCTTGGGCAGAGGGCCTGTATGAATGCGCCACAAAGAAGAAAAGGATTTCTTTTTCACATGGGCCACAAAGACAGGCCATTGATATTATGCAAAACATATTACCAGCCTGCAAATGCCAGGCTTGTTAAGTGTTTTGAAAGCCTTGGAGTATTAACAAAGACTTTAAAAGATTTACTTTTTCTTAAGCAACAAGAAGAAATTACTTTAACCAACAGATCACTGAACATGCAAAGGTACTAGGTATTTGCCTCATCCTTTGCAGTATGGTACTGCAACAGGTCCACAAAATAAAACTCAGCTTGAGATGCCTTTTCAAGTCAAGGCTATTTCCTGAAAGATTTTGTCTCCGTGAAGATAAACTAGAGTTTACGATCAGGCTTTTGTTTTCATATATATCCTTCATGTGAATATGAACTTCAAGGAGCCACATGCTTGAACACAGAAATCTTACCTAGACAGCACCTGCACATTTGTAAAACTCAACCAAGCATTTTGCTTTGCTTTATCATCCACAATAACGTTGAGGGATGGGCTGTTGACAGGCATAAGTGTTTTGTTGCGAGTTTGTAAGATGTTCCTTGCTGCTAAGACCACCCCTATGAATAGTACCCACAACTTAGGCACGGTACAAGTTCTGAGGTGGCTTTCAGAACACTTGGAGCCATTTCACCATTTCAAGTTCTTCCCAGCACTTCAGAGCTGCTCTCTCAAACATTCCCAGCAGTGATTTGCCCCTGGCTCTGCTACTTGAAACTGCAGTGGACCAAGGACTGCCTGATCCCTCTGGTAAGGATTCTAGGGGAATACTATGAGGAAAGACTGCAGTAAGACAAAAGGGATGTGAGAAGAGTTTGCTATTAACCCACAAAATAAATTAACAGAGAATACAGAAAGTATTCGCAGAAAGTTACTCTTCACCTGCAAAAGTTTGATAACTTTTTAATTCCTATTCTAAATTATCTTTTGCAAGTGCCATGAAATGTCCAAGCTTGACGTGTGAGCTCATTAACTTTGCACACTTCAAAGAAAAGGTAGGTTTTGTGGAAATTGAAGCAAATTTCAAGTTCCAAGCACATCTACCTCAGTATTTAAATGTTCTCCAGCACTCTGGTAAGGCCTTCCCTTGTGCTGGTATTTGTTGTTTTGATCATCACTTTGGGGTGGACAAGGGAAGCGCTACACAGTTCCCTACTTTCACGGTTTCCAAATTTAATGTTTTAACAGATCCTCCCCTTAAAATGATTTAACAAATACAGTCTTTTCTTTACTGATTTTCCTTTCTAGTATGAACCTGCAAATGCAGCAGCAAAGCTACTGCATTTAGCAATAACAGGTATAATTCCAAGAAATAGTGGCCTTGGTTGCTTCTCCCTTTCAGGACTGTGAAAAGGACACAACAAGGTAGCTGCTGAAATTAAAGCCAAAACTTCAAATGGAAATTGGATGATGCAAGGATTGAAAACACTGCTTTGCATAGGATCTTGATCCTTAAAGAAATGTCCACTTGTCTGTATCAGATAATCGTCATTGTCATCGCTAACTACCCTCTGCTTTGCAAAGTCTAAAGATTAAAGGCTTTGAGGAAATTATTTTTATATATGCTGAAATGTCAAACAGGAATGGACTAACAAATATTTACAAATGCTCTCCTGAGTCAAAACGTAAGTCAGCCTGGAAGTAAAATTGAAAGATGCTTGTCATGTGGGTAGACTGTGCTGGGAAATGCTGTTGTGAGGTTTTGTATGCTGTCATTGTTTTAGAAACACAAAGCAAAGCACACAAATTCAGAATGTTGAGGATGAAACTGGTGCACACTTCAGGACTCCCTTCCACTATTTTCTCCCGAACAAAATATCTATCCTGACACTGATTCCTTCAGGTACCAATTGCATTGAGGTGCTGAGCACCGTGACTCATTTTCTTTCTAAAATCTTAACACTACACAACTATTTGAATAGTCTTAATTACTTTTCCATGCTATTAGAATGAATTTAAGCAGTGATGAGAATCTTGATAAAATTTCAACATACAGCAACTGCAAGACTAACACCCCACTGAACTGTCTCACCTATAAACTTGAACCTTACCCAAAACCAGACAATTAAAGGTGAAGATAATTTATAATCTGTCACATTTATATGATACTATCTTTAGGTAAATGAATCTTACAAATATTTAACATAATTACAAACACTTCAGGAAGTACTTAAAACTGGTGTTAGGAAAAGGAAAGCAAAGTCCACTATATGTTACTGACTTATCTCAATTTTTAAGGCAAATAGTGTATTTTTCATGCTCAGAGAACCCTATTCTCACTCTTCATTAGCTTTCTAAGAATGACGGAAGACCTTGATGATCAAAACAGACTTTAAATGAAAGTCAACTTATGCTTTGTTGAGGCAATGATTATTTCCACTGGATATTTTCATAGTAAGTTTTCAATGACTGACTAATTTTATGTGCTAGTGTAGACTTCTTGACAAAGCTGCATTTGTATAAATTCTCATTTCTATTTGAAAGCTACGTGGGTATTTTTACCCCTCAAATACAGCCCCCTGCACACAGCTGTTTCTGGATTATGTGTTAGGTGTATTGTTACACTGTCTTTACACAGTGGACTAACAACATCCTGCTTCTCAAAGAGACTTGGTTCAAAAGAGCCAATTAAGTGAAAACCAATTCTGCATTCTCTCTTAGTTTCAGAGAAACTGTGCTCTGTTGTTTCTTAGCAGAATAATGGAGGAATTAATAATATAAATATGCAGTAATCTGAATTTGCTAGCTCTCATTCTTTGACTATTCAGTGGAACATCAATGGGATTATTCATGGGCAAGGGAGAAAACCTACCATTGATATTTTCCCATTTTTTTGTCAATCCCTGCAACATTTAGCAAAACCACTAGGTAGCCTGTCAGCAACAACTGTTTTCTAAAGCTCTCTGCTTCACAAGCAGACAAGAGCTCATTGGGCAGCTCTCATCTGTACCACTCACACATCTGCATTTCATGCCAGAGCAGCAGAGTGACGGATGAGACAGACATCTGGGTAAGAAAACCAGCTTCAAAAGCACAGTAGAGGCAAAGATGGGAAAACATGATAAAACTGGATAATTAAAGGAGAAGGGGAGTGGCTGTGCATATTCACAGGGCTACCTGTAGTTATTTAGCTAACAGCCCATTAAGCTGCGGAACCACCCTTCACATTATTAAATAACTTAGACCTGAACAACTGCTAGCAAAGAGCTGCACCCCGTAATGCCATTTTGTAGGTTTGTCTGCCATGTTACTCAGGGCTGCAGTGCCTTCTACTACTACTGAATTACTGCTTCTGTTCAGAAGAGAGGAGAGCTGGTTTTGTACCAGGATGCTTGGCAAACACAGCACAGAATGAGGGCAGGACGGAAGCTCTTCGTTCTTCCTCTCTCCCCAAGACCCCACACAAGCAAATAAAGCAGTGATTACACCCAGCCTGCTGCTGGAAAAACAGAACAAAACAAAACAAAACAAAACCAGAGTATCCCAGGAAAAACAGTAAGAAAATAGTGAAGTTTTCAAACTATGTAAACGAGAAAACAAAAGGTACCACAAAATGTTGGGGAATGACTCTCAAATCAGAAACCAAACCGCACTGATACACATAAAAAAGGAAATGGAGAGAACTGAAGCAGAGAGGCTGTATCTCTCAGCTTCTGAATAATGCCCATCAATCTCATCACTGCTGTCTCATCACCAGTTCAGATGTTTGTATACATTCTAATTGAAAGAAAATATATTAATGTAAGGCAGTTTATTCATGAGCCACTTAAAATCCAATTAAAATATATCAACTAAAATAAAACCATGCACTTTCCTTGGCAGCAGTGTACAGTTCATATACAACGCTTTAAAGTGTATGTGTGTGTGGGAAGCTTGTTTGTTTTTATGTGAAGTGTTAAAACTTCTCTCAGTAGGCATAATAATAATAATAATTTGCTTTCATGTTTTGTCCTGAAGCATGACTTTTTTATTCCTATCCAAAAAACAGATTTCCAGCCGCATAACCAAACAGACAACATTACTAAGCACGACAAGCTTTTAAACTTCACTCCCAATGAAAAAATCAAGTAACTTCTAACCAGTCTCATTTTCCTTTCATTAGACCTCAGCATATGGAAAACTTTTTTACTCCTTCATGTATGCCTACTCCTTATTTGTAGTACCTTTGTCAGGGAAATCAGCTCTTGGAGCCCTGATTGCATGAAAAAGGCCTACAGAAAAATTCTTTCTCTTCTTCTTCCAGGAAAGTATGCTAAACACTTTTCTCCTAAAATTTATAGCAACTGAATCTACATTGCAAAACATGCAATCTTATCAAGCATTTAAGTTTACATAAATGCAAAACATGCCACTCTGAAATAGGTATGAACAAAATTACTTAACCCACAATTTATTGATTAAATTAAGTAATTTTGATTCAAATATATATCCTCGCTTATTCAAACAGAATAGATATCCAATAGATCAGAACTTTAAAAGTGTTGTTTTCCCCTCTGTTCGCTCTGTTTGTAGTGGTAGTGCGCTTTTTTGTCCTTTCCCTTACACACACTTCATTCCTGGAAATTGTCTCCAGTATGGTAATCACTAGAAACTGAACTACCTGGAGCCAATGTCTTTGACACGCTCCCTGCACAGAGGTGGGATTAACCACCTGTAGGGACTGCAGGTGCTGTTTATACTGCCCTGGATGCTCAGGGGCTCCAGGGAAAGACAACTTTGCTGCTTCACTTTGCCACACATGTTTCTTGCCACTGGTAGCAACAGGAGTAAAAGCACCACTCTGTCAAGCATTCAAGGCCAGTTTGTGTACCCCAGCCTGTGCTGAGTCTGCACTGTGTAGCTGTGCTGTTGGGGCTCTGTCACAGCCTTGCAGTCCATGCCTGCACATATCCTTTCTCCCTTGTGATATCAGGAATTACGAATTTTATTTTTGTCACTGCAGCTGAGGTCAATGCAAAGCCCACTGCGCTGGTCAGGAATCTTTTTTTATATGGAAAATAAAAAAATTCTGGATCAAAGCCATTGCTGACCAAATCACATATGATGCTACAGCATATTTTTCCCTGCTCTGTTGGTCCATTTGCACTTGTAGTGGCTCAAAAGATCTTGGTCTCCATATGAACATTTAGGATGGACAGCTGTAGTGAATTATTAAGCATCTTGCAGTAAATGATAGTTTTCTTGAAATCTTAGGTCCTGAACTCATAGGAATATATACAAAATATAACCCTCGTTATTTCGAATTAGGAGATTGTGAAGGTTCTAGTATATTTCAAAGGCTGACCTCTTGCTGCAATCATCAAATACATTTTTTTTCTCACATCATGATTTCTTGGAGGGGAGAATGAGTCAATGAGTCTTTGCTTCCAAAAGAGATGAACAACATAGACCTCAAAACAAGATTGGAACCCAAAAATGGAGAGCGCTAATAAACTGGATACAAGAACATTTCTTCCTCCTCCTTAGGACTTGTCTGCTCTTTCTGACAGTTATCTTGTTTATTTCAAAATATGCCACTTGTGGAAGTAGGCCAACCCTACTGTGGGCCAATCTCTGACTGCAAAACCAAGCACGGTTTGTTATATTTTCAAATAAACACCCTTGTACTTTCAAATGCTGAGCATTCTTTTGAAAATTAATTTATTTGTGCACTCAGAAAAAGTTGCATTGGAAAACATATACATAGTTCAAAGTATTTGAAGAATCTTTCCAACTCTTATAACCTTGCTTTTAATTACCATAAAATAATTTTGCACTTCAGGTTATTTCAACCATATC
Organism: Bombycilla garrulus; assembly: GCA_013400315.1. Classification (NCBI taxonomy): domain Eukaryota; kingdom Metazoa; phylum Chordata; class Aves; order Passeriformes; family Bombycillidae; genus Bombycilla; species Bombycilla garrulus. Next base: position 73,340 of record VXBU01019334.1, read on the forward strand.
AGATAAGTCTTACCATTGCTATCTGAGAAAGGACCTTGTAGAAACAAGAATGTTCCTCACTAAAAGGGATGTGTCCTCAATGGAGAACAGTTCAGGGAGAAAAAAACAAACAACAAAAAAACCCAACAATAAAAAAAAAAAAACCCACACACCACAACACAGCTACCAGCCACCTCTTCATCAAAATCTTATTATCTGAAAGGAAAAAGAGAAAATGGAGGTAGGCAAACCATTTATCTAGTTCTCCAGTCAAGTGCTGCATGACTGCTTTGTTTTCAAACACAGCCCTTAAAATAATTAAACTATTTTGTGCCAAGTACTCTAAGGACCTGCTCCATAGGCCATTATTTACTTGTTCTCAGTTACACATCATGAAAGATCTATCTCTACAAGTCAGGCAGGAACTCCCAGCTCAGTTCTTCACTTCAAAGCTACTACCTTTAAAACCCCTGGCACTTGCAGAGGCATCTACTACACGTCCACTGAAATAGATGCTTTTACATGATAAGTCTATCAACGCCTTCTAAAGCAGAAATATAAAGGGAGTGATATCTCTGGAAGGTAATTAATACTGTAGTGTCCTCAGTCCAAGAAGGGTAAGGTTATCAAAGGGGTGATCATGGCAGAGCACTCTCCTGCATGTACTCAAAGACTGATTGTTACTCTTGGACAGCTCTTTTCTGTATTAACATTTTTCATGATAAAACCACTTTTGAAAGCTGAAAATCAGAGCAGTTATATTTTTAAAAACCAGGATTTTAGAGCAAAGTACAGTAACTAGAAATGCAAGTATATACATCTATTTCAAATATCGCTACCTTCAGAAAGATGAAAGGCAGTTTCATATCAACTTTATATTGAACTTTCTAGCAATGGATAAAGAGACACACCTAAGACACTGGCAAAGTGCCTCAGCTGGAGTTAGTCAACAGCTCTGAACCAAATTTAGGATGTACCATCACACCTACCAAGAATCTAGTGTAAAACTGATGAGTGTTAAAGCTTACAGATTGTTCTGTCAGCAAAGATAACTTAAAACGTCATTCTCTTGCCAAAAAGCCCAATACTGTTTCAAAAACACTTTTTTACAGTATCCTTAAATACACATCAGTGTCCCACAAGAAAGGAGGCTCCAAGAGGAATCTGGGGGAGGCAGGGAAGGCAAGGGGGGAATCAGTTCCCTCCAGCTCTGCATGACACCAGCAATCAGCTGCCAAAAAACCACTCAGCTTGCAGCACCTTCATTAAAAGCCCTAGATAGCTGCCAAATTACCCTCAAAGAGAGGTTATCTTTATCTGCCAGAGTGGTAAAGAAAATTAATAATCCTTTTATTGTGGTAGGCATGTAAGACAAAAGAGGTTTGGGGGGTGTCTAGTTATCTTGCTGGTTATCTCCCCTCAGCCGCTCGCTGCCCTGCAGCCAGGCACAAGCAATACCTGCCTGGAGATTGCAAACCTCCTGAGTTTCACCTTCACAGCAGCAGGTGTCCTGAACACAACAGAAACACCCGCCCTGTTCTACCTGCTCGCTGGACCACAGAGCCAGGCTGAGGGCAGATGGGCGCCATCCATCCCCTGGCCACCAGGAGAGCACCTGGAAGGAGCAGGCACGTTCCCCCTCCAGTGCAGGAAAGCAAGCCCAACTTGCAGTGTTCTGAGGTAAGGTTTTTTGGTTTTTAAAGGTTTCTGGACAGATTTCAGCGCTTCTGCTGAAGGTGATACCATGAGGCCAAGTGTCTCTGGCAACCAGACTTCACAGGAAAGTCCCCAGCAAAGTGCCTTGGCTCCAAACACAGTAGGCACCATTACCAGGGCAAGAAATTGCAATAAACACCCTTCTTTGCTCACCAGCACACTCAAATGTGGAAAGGACTGACATCACCCTTTTAAAAGGAGCACAGTGGTTACTTTCAAAGTAAGGCTGACCACATGTTGACCTCCAGTTACACTGCCCAGAATGAAAAATCAGGACAACTGTTTAGGACACCAAATGACATCACTTTAATTAATGAAACCTGTCTATCAACATAATTCACTTCAACACTTGTCACATTCAAAGCTGCTTTAAAATTACTTTGAAGGGATTTACGTGAACTGTCCTCAGCTTTCTTCATCAAGCTAAGGTACAAGAATCCCTTCACTTTCTTTATGGGCTTAAAAGAAATTGAACACAAGGGCAAACACAAGGACAAAATTAACTTAACTGAGTATGTTTATTTCCAAATGTGTGTTGCCTAGAAAATATATTCCTTATTTTTTTACCTCTGAGGCATTAAAAATAGTTCTAAGTGTGACATGCTGCTTCTGTCCAGACATGAAAAGATTTAATAAATCTTGCCAATACTGGCCTGAACTTCAATTTTTTCTTTTTTTTTCTTTTTTTTTAATATCACATGCTACCACAGAAGATTTTTTTAAAAAACAAACTCTATAGCTCACTTTCTTCATTTAACACTGTCACGTTTTTAAAAACCATCTTACAATCTTTCCTTTTCAAAAGGTGGATTGAGGACAGTGATATCTTACATCTACCTATGCAAGTATATGTGACTGTATAAAATACATACATGGAGGCTTGTTACATACAGTATGACACAAGGGACTGGGAGACGTGAACTGATTAGAAGAGACCAGTTCATAAAGAGATTTGGCTTCAGGAGAGTTTGCTGATTTAAAGCAAGTGTTGGTCTTAATGCTCACATCAAGAAATCCTAGCATGCCAAAAAGAAAAAAAAGATAAATACAATTGCTCATTAGGACCTTCTTGTCCCAACTCCAAGCCTACTTTGTCCTAGGGGAAGGCAAAAACCCCTAAACCTAGCCAACCTGCTCCAAAAGACCCCAACCATGCAACTCTCTTTTGGCTTAAATCACGCAAAGTATCATGTTCTTCCCTGCATACACAAGTGCAATAACTACAAAACAAATGCTTTTTTTTTTTCTAGTGCTTAAAATCAAGTTTCTAGCCTCTTTCTCTGAGATAAATTGATAAATAACAACAAAACAAAGGGGTTGTTCACTTTTCAGTGCAGAGGCAATAAAATGCCTGTTCTCCATTCACCCAAGCTTCCTAAAAGAATCTTCCTAGTGCCTTCTTTACACAAAGCAAACCAAGAGCAGCTCTGCCACTGTGTGCAGCTGCCTGCCCCCAGCACAATCCCTGAGCTCCCTGTCCCTGTCAATGCCTCAGCTAAATATTCCTCCTGAGAGGGTTTAGTTTGGGTCTCCAAACAACAGCTACTCGTGCTTGCTACTAAGTGCTGCCAGTTTGCTTTGCCTCCTCACATAAAATCCCTGAATTCCCATGCCTGGTATCTTTCTATAGCATCCAGGCTGCCCTACACCTTTCCTTCAGTAAATGCTCTGCCAAACTCAGCAGATTCAAGGAACTTATCTCTGGGGACCACTTGATTCAGTTGCACAGATTAGTGTGAGTTGTGAGAAAGGCTGCTCGGTTAAAATATTCAAATCTTCCTCTACAATTCCACACACCTGACTCACATATGCAGAACCTTTGGAATGTATGGCCCAAAGTTTGCAATGAAGCAAACCTGAAACTACAGGAGAACTGCCCTGAAGTCATCACTCAGAAGAATACTGCTTTTCCCATTGTGTTATTTCATTAAAATATTTACAAATCGATCACTTAAAACACACTTGGGACCATGCATCCTGCAGACAATAATCTTTTGAAAGCTACCTCTCAGGAGTGCTTCAGTTACATTACTGTTTAAGGATGTTGGAAGCACATGTTTTAACAAAAACCTACTGTAAAAAAAACCCCTTTTATTAAGAAATGCAAAACATGCCCTGTTGGTCTTGGTCTTCAGACCAATCTTTGGGATAAACATGATATCCTACCTTTTAGATACGGATCTTCAGGGCTCAGTACAGTCTAGCAGACTGTTTATTTCTTTGTATCAAATGGCCTTATCTCACTTAAATATTTTTCTAAAATACAGCATGCAATAGTACACTAAGCAAAGGGGAGCAGAAAAGAGAATAATGGGAGCACAGTAGTCAAGAGCACACTAAAAAGAATCACAAAGATAAAAGAGTGAGATTATTATTTTGGACAATTAATGGTACTTTTAAATCAATTCTGTGAACGTTCCTCCAAATGTTTAATTTCTTTTTATACTGTTACTGGCATTGAAATAAATGCACCAAAAGAAATTCTGCCACAAGCACAAGGCTCCCTCTTGAATAATTCAAAAGCAAGATCACAGTGACTTAATTAAAGGGCCTTCCCTCCATTTCTTTATTTTTCCCATGTTGCTGTTACAGGACAATATGGCTCTGTAAGGAGTTAAGATATTTTGCATCTATGCTGCTTCCATTTTCTTTGTCAATGCAATTATATCATTATAACTGACTCTGGACTAGCAATATTGACAACTGAAATGAACATAGTCTTTTACATAATTGCTATCAGCAAGATAAACTTCTTAGCACACTCATATTCAGTGATTTATTTCCTGGCAAGAATTAGAGAAGGCAAAACTTCCACAGCTACTTTTCCTCTTACACTCTCTCCTGAACAGGCTGACGGATTGTGAGGCTGTAACATCTCAGAGAAGTTAGGAACTCCACAATTTATAGATGACAATCACTTGTCACTGTGTCACTTGTCATTGGCTCTGCCATTGGACCTTTTCTTACAGCCTGGAAGGCACAACGTATTTTACCCCAGCTAAATCAGTCAGACTAAAGAAGTTCTCCCCCACCCCACAAATCCTGCTTCTCTCATGCCTGCAGAGCACTAGAGCTACAAGAACACCTACAGTCTCCATTTCAAATGAGCTGCACAAACCCAGCATAAAAACTGCAGAAATAAGTTCACCTGCTGATTTGAACACGGTCAGTGAGTGCAGCGATTGGGAATGCACAGCACATAATGCTACAGGGGAAAACTGCCATCAATTTTGCATGTCACCATTGGTTTACCTGGCTACTGAAACACATATCCCACACATAAGGTAAGTAATACAGGGGGTCCTGGGAAGCTACACTGGAGATTCCTTACGGGGTATCCCCTGTGGGATGCTGGCATTACATGGAATGCAAATCAAACACTTGTATCTCACAGGCACCATAGAAGATGTCATGTGAGCCTGTGTAAGAGTGGCCTTCACTTTAAAAGTAGCTAAAGGAGCTGGCAGAGACAAAAAAGCTACCAGCAACACCACAAACAGCCAAGTCTGCCATGTCTACATGGGTAGAAATGATTCTGACAAGATGAACCTTCACCAAATCCTAACGTAAGACAAGCTGCTGTCCTGACTAATTTTTCTGAGAGGATCTACTGCCTCTACCAGGCTGACAGTGAATCTGAAAAACCCATCAGGGCCTTCTGTGCACTGATCAGTTTTAACACCTGGAGAAGAGGGGAAGTTAAGAGTTGGAGAGAGAGACTCAGGCAGGTACCTCCAGCTTTGGGCAGGTCAGGCAGCGCTGCTTTGCTGAGTGCTGCAGTTAATCTGCAGGGCAGAGAAGATGTGGGTCCTTTTTGAAAGTGGCTCTGCTCTTTTCCTGCTTTGTTATGGGTCACTACAGCTTTACTGTGTTAATTGACCATTACCCTGATTTCCAGTCATTACTTAGAATTTCAAATTAATCTGATCAAACAGAACATACCTCGTCAAAGTAAACACTCATTGATCTACTTTAGTCTCCAGGGTATATTTTAGGCAGTGCAGGCTCACACAGATTCTTTGATACTTCAGATGTACTATTTCTTACAGAACGCTTTGCACGTTTTTGAACTTGTATTTTTATGGGATAACTGGAGATTTGTCATGACAAATTCTGCCTTTTATGCATTATGGGCCACCATTACCACCAACAAATCCTTCCACCTGCACTAAAATATGGAACTTTATTTTGACCCTTGTATAAATTATTTATAATAATTACAGCATAAAAGAAACAGAGGAAAAAAGTCCCTGCCCTATTGTGTCTTTTTTAGATGCATAAGGGCCACACACAAATTTTGGGTGTATTCTAACCTTCCCATACATAAAAATAACCTGAACACCCCATCTGTGTTTCCTGTTTTTGTTGGACAACTCCTTGGATTCCTCAGACTATTTTAGACCTTAGACAGGTTATACCAGTATAATTATGTGAATTATGGGCACAGGGGTTTTTAACCAGTGTAGATGTGCTACTGTGAGCCATAAATCATTGCAGGAAAGGTCATTTGGTTTTGTCTCCCAGCCTGGAGTACCACAGTCCAATCTATGTAAGCCCATACTGATGGAAGGAATGTTTCCAATAATAATTAAAGTAAAGAAGACAAAAAGTTCTTCTTTTTAAATGGAAAGACCAAGGTGTTGAGGGACAACTTCCTTACAAGTGCATCTGGTATAAGCCCTTCATATCAAGCCCTATTTATATTGTTAAATACTTTTATTTTAATACCAGCAATACTTTTATTTAAATACCATATTTTAACAGCATGAAGATATTGCTCATAGGTTACAAACACTCAAACATGCAGAGAGACACTCCTGCTTGATTTTGCAGTCTGTCCGCAGCTCAGCTCCATGGGCCTGCACCGTACAGGAGCTTCCAGCACAGGCTCCTGCCACGACTCAGCCAGGAACACTCTTTACTCTGCACCTGCACAATTGTTTGTGGCACAAAATAAATGAAGGAACTGATTAAAGAACAAAGGCAAACAAATAAAATTTTGGGATGCTTTGAGGATACACAGGTGACAAAGATCCCAGCAAAAGTGACAGCACAGACATGAGAAACACGCTGTGTTTTGAATGAATAACCATGATGCACGAAGCTTGCTTGGACAGGAGAAAAGCTGTAGGTTGACTGCATTTCTAAGACAACTCCAAGTTCTCTCAAAGCATGATGAAAGAATAAGAAAAGGCCTGTGCATGGGTCCTATTCAGTCAAGATCCATGTATCCTTTGCTAGTCCAGTCTCAGTGACTGATTTGTAAGAGTCCCACAGGGAATGCTTGAGCACACACTCACCTCCTGAGCACAGGACATGAGCCCTGGTTCTGGTGACCTCACTGCTGAACTCAGAGCTCCCACTCTGCAATGCAGCACAGAGAGACACGGTGCCCAGGATGTGTGCTGATACAGGCTGGTCAGAGCAGCACCATGAAACTCCACCTTCAGAGGCCCAAACTGCCCAGGGGCATCCACCTGAGGGTGTCCTGTCATTGCAGTATGATATGGGACTGTGTTTACAAAGTCACTTGGGGAGATTTTGGGGTTTCTTTCTAGCTGACAGTCCCCAAAGTGTTAAACTGCAGAAAAGGAACAGCCAAAGGAGAACCTGCCTTCCTCAGAACTTAGGAGATACAAAAACTAGATGGCTGCACTTTCAGAGACCCAAACAGATGGGACAGGAGGTTTCCCAATATTACAAAAGGGGTCTCAGACCTCGATAAGACTGAAGACCCACAAGTGGAACGTGACAGATCTTTGCTCAAGCCAGCATGTACTGTGAGAACATAAGTGAAGAGAACTGAGGACTTCCAATCCACTTTAATTTCAGTGTCTCTCCATGCACAGGAGGCAAAAATCATGTTTTTCTAAAATGAGATGGACCAAGATAAAGACTAGCACATAAACATGTGAGTACAGGATTCAAGAGAAGGGAAAGAATCAACTGCTGTCTTTTTTGAGCATGAGAATTTTCACAAATTGCCAACTATGCTGCATTGCTTTTTAATATAAAATGAATTGGCAACATCTGGGAATTTCTTTACCATCTCAGTAACTTCCCAAATCTTCACCAGCTTCACAAAGAGTTACAGTAAGGACTGTAACAGTAAGTGACTGCAAGTCACTTGTTTTGAAATGAAGCATAAATACTGTTCTGCAGGCTCGTACAAAAATGCTTAAGCCAGCCCAGCCTTAAACCAAATTACACTCACAGAAAGCTGCACCTTACTAAGCCTATACTAGACAAAATTGTGGGCCTTTGAATTCCAGTAACATGAACCCTTTAACTATCTGTCACAAACAAATACCCTGACTTGTTTTTAGCTACATTTTCTGGTTCCTCTCTGACAGGTTCCCATACGATACTTACATGGGGTCACAACAGTCCCCAGACTCAGAAGGGAGTCTCCAAAATACTTAGATCTAAATGTAGATCTTCTTATCCTGCCTATAATTGCACTGAGACAGGACATACTTTCTTTTCCCCTATAATCCTACGCATGCCATACATAGATGGCAGATCTGTACTACTATCAGAGTACTCAAAATAAAACAGAGGCAGATCAATATCACCACTGTAAATTTCAGTTTCTTCCAGCTGAAAGGAGTCAATCATATCCTACTGAGACATGAGTCACCTAGACATACAAGTTTCTCATCTCATGACCATGCCAATGATTAAAATAACTGAAAGGGGAGAGGAGGGAGTGTTTGAGAGAAACAATTTATTCTTCCTCTTTGCAAAGCACAAATATCATTCTCTACCAATAAAAATATAGCAAACTGCATCCTTGTTTACATTTCTTATAGAGAGATAACACAATACTGACCATGCTGCTCTGAAAACAAATTTCACACAAATTAAGTCAGCATGGAGATTTTCTATGTACGACTTTTGTTTACAATGGGGCCTGAGCCACTCACTCACCTTTGTGAAGCAGCATTTGCCTGACAGTTAATTTTTGGTCAGAATTAACAAACACTATTAACTGAACTACTTAAAAACAATTAGTTAGGTAAGACCTGGGACCTAAAGCCATTGAGCACCAGAGAGCATCCACCTGTATTTGTGTCCCAGACAAGAAGGTGTGGCTTAGCTACAGATAAGGTTTCTGTTAAACCTGAGTTAACTTTTGGGATGAAAGGTGAACAGAAGTAAGAGAAAAATACTGGCTCAGGAAGGGCACTGCCTCCTTTATGTACCTTCTAGAGGACCTGCAGAAAAAGGTAGCAAGGCAGTGACAAAGGTTAGTGTCGTGACTTGCAGGCACAACTGACAACACCTCTACAGCACCTCTGCTCTGCAGAAGGGCTGAGGTAAAGTCTCGTACTGGCAATAGTGATTGGCTGCAATGATGTTCAGTTCAGCCCAGCAAATACCAGCACAGAATAAAAGCTGCTATCAAAGCCTTATGAGGTTACCTTTACCTCTAGAATTAGAAGGGGGTGTTGACCTAGAATGAAGTATAATACTGTAACTGGGTTTAGGGTTGGTGCTCAAGCCAGTAGATATTGATAAATTGCAGCTTAGAAAGTGCCTCTGGGTTAACATGAAAAATGTTATTGGTTTAAACCATCTGATTACAGAGATCTGTGGGATAAGGAGTGAGATAATATTAAGATTAGGAGTGGAATTAGGGTTTGAGCAGACTCTGGAAGAGTTGATTAAGTGCATCATCTTGTCTCAGTATCAGGGAGGGCCCCTTGCTGTGATAAAGGTGCCACATGACAGGACTTCCCACACCCTTAGCAAGCCCAACACTGCCCAGCATGCCAGGCCCTCCCTGTCTATATTCTCTGTTGACCAAGGCTTCCCAAGGTGTATGTGTGTGTCAACCTGATGTGTTCCCAGTCCCTCGGGATTAGGGATTAGAGCAAACCTGGCACTCCCGACACGTACAGATTTCCTGTCCCACACAGCACAGTGTGTACACACAGTGGATGGGGGGGGAGAGGAACTCAAACAAGGAAAGCATCTGTCTGAAAACGTCCAGTCTTTACTGTCTCTGTTTCTCCCTTCGTTTGCAGCAGGGCTGACAAATCAGAAATGCATCAAAGACTAAAAGCTTCTGGCAACCAATGTCTCCTCTCTTCACTGATGCATTTTTAAAAACAGTAGGTCAAATCTGGGCAGCAGGTTGGTCCTGCCAAGGAAATCAAAAGCTCAATCAGCCAAATATACCAAGAAGCAGCACAAAAGCTTGTCTGTGTCTTCCCCACTGGCTTTGCCAATGCTGATCTTGGCAGTACTATTCAGCACTTACCCTTTTCCCAGTTTTTGGGAATCAGTGCTTGCCACATTACTCAGCATTTTCCAGGCTAGGGGGAGGGTGCAGGATTGACCTTGCTCACTTCACATTACAGAAACACCTGACATATATCTTATCTCTGAGTTCTAATCACAAAATATGCTCTCCCAAGTTAGTGATTAATGGTGAGAAATTCAGTCTTAGTGGCAGGCAGGCCTTGGACCAGAAAATGAAAATGAAGAACCACATAATCACTTTTCAAGGACAAAATAATTTCCAGACCAGAGACAACACAGTTAAAAAGCTTAAAAATCAGTATTAGCACACAGGCAATCTCTACCATTTACCAAGCTTGTGATATAGAGAATGCAGGGGAGGCAAGACCAAGAGCTCTCAATTCAACAAGCAAACCTGCTTCAGCATTCACTATGAACTGTGGAGGGAAAAGCCTCACAGTCAGTCTTGCCAAGAGGGACTTTAAGTAATTGAACCTCACTGTCACAAGACCACACACTACTGTTGTGAGACAGTCACTGGGTAAATAAGGGTGTAGCCTCTAACATTTTACCACTGCTGGGGGGGGAAATAGAAAAAGAGAAAGCCACATGCTAAAGATGATCTTACCCCTAAAAAGGTATTAAGTCAAGAAAAAAAGATCTTTCAAATCTGCACTCATGTCAAAAATATGGCAGAATGATGCTGCCATTCTAGTACTGTCCATGCAGTAAGAACATTGAATAGGGAATAAAGGTAATTTGCAGAGTTAAGCCTGCAGCACTTAATTTAGTTTAAAAACAACAACAGAAATAAAAGAGAATTCCAAGGGATAGAGGAGTAAAAGTCAGGATGACGAACAAATGACAGCTGACCTTCAGTTTACTAAGATGAAGGCACAGAAGCAGTACATATATACACATTTATACATGTTTACATTATATACATTTATATCCACAATGATATAAACTTATTAACAAAATACGATGGAAAAATAAAATGTAAGATGCTGGTTTTAAACATACAAACAGGCAGGTACCTCAGACTAGTAGAGATTAACAAAGTCAAATGAAAAGGATACCATTCCATGGCCTTAACCATTGAAACCTGCTGAATTTGCTTAATGCTTTTGTATTTCAGGGACATCTACACCAGTGTACCTAAAGGAGTTCAGCAAAGTTTTCCAAATTTATCTTTTATTGTTTGCAGAAATCAAGTAAAGAACATGCAAAACAATCACTTCCACAAAGGCTGTCTTCAGCTCTGAATATACAAAGGTCTTGTCTGCCTCTGCACTAAGTGAAGCTTTCACTGAACAATCTAACTTCAGCTGTCACCAATCCACAGCATTTTGCCCAACCAGGGGAAAAGGAGAAAGGAAGAATGTATCCCATCAATCTTCTACATTTCCTCTACACTGTCTGGAGCAGCTTGCATGGGGGCTCAGCAGGGGCCTGCTGGCCTCTCTGGGGCAGGTGATGAGGTGTCAGGGAGCGGCAGAGGGAGGAGAGAGCAAAGCACCTGCACACAGCAGCTCAGCAAGGCTGGCAGCGGCAGGGACTTGAAGGGCAGAGCACTCCAGCCAGCCAGACACCCCCCATCACGAGGGAGCAAAAGTGCATTTCATTCATTTCTCCCTCTGGCCTCTGCTTCTCTGAGGGAGCGAGGAAAAACAAAGGCATTAAGCATTAAGTGTTACTTCTGATGCAAGGAGGATGCAAAAGCATCTCAAAGTTCCTTCCTCTCCAGTTTCCTAAGAGTTTCTCTCTACTGTTAACCAGGTAGAACTGAAGGGTTTTAGTGGGGTCTTTTTTCTCAGGGTCAATGTGTTCTGATGGGCTATCTGGGACATTCTTCTAGTCTCAGCCTCCACCATGACACTTAAATTATGCGGTGCACTGAGCTCCTGGTCCTTAGATATGACTTGCATTTATGAAGAAACACTATAAACAGCTCAATCCCCTGGTACAAGTTAGCATAATGTTTTCCAGCCTCTTTAATATCAGATTATTTATGAGTTAAACCAATTATACAATTTTTTTTCAACCACACTTATTAATACTTCTGTCTGTAATAAGAGCTCACTGGGCTTTAAAATATGCACAGAAGATTGCTCTGTAGAAAACAGAGGGTAATACTTTGAAATGATTATTCACAGTAGCCCAGATAACATTAAAGGACTTGTCACAATTAAAGTTCATAAGCTGTATTTCTAAATTTCACAACTCAGGTCAAGAACTACAACCATAATGATCACCAGTGAAATACTGTGTCCTGACTCACTCCACACAAATAAGATACTCTTATAAAAGCACTCCTGTGCTTCAGGAGGGGACAGTGGCAAGCGAAAGAACTGATAAGAGATAATTACACTAATAACCTGTTAATGAAAAGGTGAATTAATTGAAACACACCATGAAGTATCCAAGAGTACACAAAGTAATTCAACAGATGTTTACACTGGAAGGCTGACTATCCAGTGCAGGGATTAAATCAGATTGTGATATTAATGGCACATCCAATGCTAAAGTTGATCACGGATTTTCTGCTGCCTACTGTCAAACGTGATATAGTACTGCATGTCATTTTCACAAGCAAACCATATAAAAGGACCAGCGAAATCAGAAAATGACACAGCCAGTATCACACAGAACAGTAACAAAGAAAACAGAGTTGATTTTCTCACTGACAGAACTATTAACCATATAAACTGCCCACTACTGTACCTTCATGACATCTTTATAGGAGTGAATGGCCTCAACTTCCTCTTTGTCGTCATCATCATCCTCCACTCCTTCATCCAGAGCATCATATCCTTCATCCCTACTCCCATCTGTTTCTGTGGCATTAGTCATGTAGTCAATAAGCTGCTCCAGTGGAGGACTTAATTCCCTCTCTTCATTTTCCTTCAAACCGTAGTCCAGGGCTTTATATATAATAATCCCTAGTGATTCAATAACCTGTAAAAACAAAAAAGAAATAAATATTAATGCTTTACATGAATGCATAGGTCAAGTGAGGAACAACATTTTCTGGTGTTTGTATGACAAACCCAGCAACTTAGAGGGCAATAAACATCAAAATCAAAGAGAAAAACGATCTGCTAATATCTATAGTAGCACTTGAGTAAGCACTTGAGTAATACAGCATAGAACAAGCAAGAGCAGATCATACCACATACCTACAGTTTTCTTATTTCAACATTTGAAATAAAAATTCATAATTTAAAAACAAAGCACACCCTTTTAAAGTTATTTTCCGTTTTTCCTTCTGATACTGCAAACCTCAAAGTAACATTACTCTGCTTTGTGAGACTATACTGCATACACGTGATCTTTTTTGTGGGGCAGGTAGGAAGAAATTAAAAGAAAGAATAAACTAATATGAGATGCCTTCCTCCTCCCACAGCTTAATGACATTTGGAACTTCCCTTCAGTTTGTGTCTCTTCACTGACCTGACAGGTGTCTGGACACAGCTGTGGATGTCCCAGTATTACTCACTGAGCACTGGGACAGCAGCTCACAAGAACTCCTTTGCCTGTTGCACAGCTGGTGCAGGCACACTGAAACTACCAACAACTGTATTCTACAGTGATGAGGTAGGACCTCAATTGTTGATTGAATTGGGGCTTCTTACTTGTGCCCTGCCAAGAGCAAAGCCAACCAATGACCTCTTACTCAGTATGAGCAAGGAAAAGATTGTCATGAAGATTCCACAATGCTAAATGCACATTTTCTCTCTTGGCATTAATTACTTTCCTTATGAGCAATACTGAAGCTTCTGGAATTTTAAAGATGTAAATAGATGGCATTTCAAACTGAGGAGTTTGAAAATGGGTTCTAATGAAGAGGGAAGGGAAGATGGGATTGCAATAGTAAACCACAAGAAGGTAATGTCACTGCTGGAAGATCCTTGTCTGACAACGGAAGTAGGACTGGAGTCATTGCATGTTATCTCTGATCTTCCTTGTGTTGGGACAGATAGCATGTCACACAAATTAGCAGACTCCAGTGGAGGAGTAGTTGGCACAGCAGCAATTTTAATAACAGGAGCATTTCTAAATATACCCAACCTTGTCATCAAATGCCATTTTCTCTAATCTGCCTTTCGGTGTGATCCTGGTCGACACACTTTTTACTGCAGAGTTTTGAAATTCTGTTTCACTAAATAGGACAACACAAAGGGATTCTTAAAACATTACATTTTACTCGAGTTGCTTACTTATTTCAGCACAACAATGTATTTTTGGTCTGAGAGGCTGGAGGTTAGCAAAGACTCAAAATCGTTTCCCAGTATTTTATCTGGACAGACAATTTAATGATTGCTGTAGTCTGACAGCTTTACACTTGTGTACTTCATTCCTCTGCTGGGTTTATTTTGCAGTGCAAATTCACTTTGCAAGACAGTGGTGAATAAACAGAAAACAAATTAAAAACCCAATACATAAACCACATTCTTTTATAATTTATTTCCAATCATTTTGGTAACTTGGTTCAATATAAAAATTTTGGACATGCTATTCCCTTGAAATGCGTTTATATATATATTTATTTAAAAATGCAGTTAGGGAAAGTGATTAGGCAAATTAGTGAAGAAGAAAAACCTGTATGTGTTTTTTCAGTTCAAAGAACAGCTTCTGACTTGGGAAGTACTATTGAGACAGGAAAGTATGTCAGGGAAGCATCGCTGCTTTCTTGCTCAGTTCTTGTACCGTTCCCCTGACTTCAGCTATGACCCACTTTGGAGACAGGACACTGCACCATACAGACCTTAAAAACAGCTCTAAAAGATTAAGCATATATTTGTAGTATATTTTGCTCACTTCTTAGGGAAGCTATTTTGTAGTAACTGTCTTGAAAAACTTGTATTGTTAAAAAAAAAATAATCTGAAAATGTGGAAGTCATACAAAGTAAAATGTATTAATTCCAATGGTAGACGTGTTTCCCGTAACTCAGGTTCTGAGTACAATCCCAACATACACCCCTTCAGGAACTGAAAGGGAACAAAGAATATCAGTTTGAAGGAAACTGAAATGAAAATTAAGTATAACTGAATAATCACTTTGATACTTTGAGCACCTGGGAATAAATACAAAGTGAGTAATTTCTAACTTTAATAAAAAGTACATTTGAAAGGACTTAGCATACATGAAGACTGAAGTGTCCAGATCAGATGCAAAGAAAATTATGTCTTGTGCCATGCAGTGATGGCTGCTGAACACAGCTTCTGGATTTTGCTACCAAATCTTCAAAAAAATAGAAGAGGGGGTGGATAAAGAAAGTGCACTCTCTCTGCCGCCTTCTGTTTGGGAAGAGGATTAAGGCGTTCAAAAGCACCATGGCTAAAACTGGATGACAGCTGCTGCTTTCTTTGATGTATCAGCAGTGGGGCTTTTGCAGCTCAATAATACGGTTTGTGCGTTTTTATGTACTATGAACAGATATCATAATACATGCCAAGCTGACACTACACGAAAGCTTGTAACAGCACCAAGTCAGAGCTGTAGTTCAGTCTCTCAGCTCCTCATTTAGGAGACCTGATCAAAACCATATTTACTTATTGTCTGTCTGTATCACAGATTCTTCTTGCTGAAAGACAAAGCAGCAAACTTTAACTAAGTAACTTTGCGTTGACTCGTGCTGAAACTGAAAACGTTCAGTGCTCTCAGTAGTATCAGTTTACCAAGGATCCTGTAAACCACACAACTACCATAAGAACACAAAACAAAAGTCACAGAATTGTCAATGCTTCTTCCCATGGATAAAACTACTAATGCAACTTCATACAAATGAAACTTGTAGGTCTATATAACTAGAAGCAATATATATAAGTCAACTGAGTGCTGCTTCAGCGCATGAGTGCTGTCACTTTATCTGTAATACAAATCAAATGCAAACAAAAAAAAATTGGAACAGCTTTTCACAGCTGAATGGACAAATAAGCTGAATTGATAAATAACAGGGGGTTTTGAGTTGGACAATCAGGGACTGTCACATTTTGCTTTTTTTTAAAATCATCACTGATTTACAAAGAAATCACACATTCCAAACTCTACTATTGGCCAGTTCAGCACAAAATAAAACTGGTACCTAAGAAGTGACAAGTACTGATATAGTTTTCAATTATATGTGAAAACAGAAATATATTAAGAAAAAAAGGTAAGAATGGACCTACCAAATTTTTTTTAAACAAAAAAAGTTGCACACTGACACTCCAAAACAACTACATAACACTGAAAAAAGTGTCATCACTAATAATTAAGTAATGCTGCTCAACTCAGGTAAAAAAAAAAATAAAGACCTGCACCGTGAATTTTAGATCACATTTGTTGTGAATTTTAGATCACATTTGTTCCTGATTGATTTAAATTTCAGCAAAGGACCTGACCTCTGGAAATCAATCAGTGGACAAATAAACTTTAAAAATAAACAGTCTGCACTATTAAGCTTTTCACCTTCTCATCAAGTTCTTTTGAAAGTCATGGCTTCAGACCAAAAAAAAAGTCCAACACACAAACATTTCCCACAGACGGAACTTGTACTTCGCTGTGCTGAAATCATTCGTGAAAGGGCAATTTTGTCCCACCGTGAGCATTCCTGCAATTGCTACACCAGTGTGGACTTGTATTATATACAGTGTTTTCATAATAGATTGTCATAAAGTTGCTGGAACACTTTGACTCTTAAAAAAAATGTAAAAACAATATTCACACACTCTTTTTACACATGTGGCAAAACCAAAACGCAAATTATTCAGATTCTTTTCATACATAAACACTGCCCAGAACTTTCCATTCTGTATACCTTCCTCCAAAAGATTAAGGCATGACTCTTGGACAGGGGTTCATTAGTGTTTTCAGTTTTCCATGTGACCCAAATTATACTCTTCCAATGAACTCTGCCAATTTAACATTCTTGAACTCTTCAAATACACAGCCTTTGTACAGGAACCAAAGAGGTTTGATACTTGCAAAAGTGCAATTATTACAAGTACTTCACTTTGAAAAAAAAGCCTTTTTTTCCCTCCACATACAAATCTCCCTGGTTCTTGCTGAAGCGTAGATGAGAACAGGCAGAATCCACATCTCATGGCACACACAATGGGGCACTCTGAGGTTTCATCCCCTTCCTAGGCCTGTCTCAATTTTTAAACAAACAAAACCTAAGGACAAGGTTGTACTTACAGCAGCAAAGGGCTGGTTCTCAGCTCAAACGCCCTCCCCTCCCTGAAGTTCTCCCTTCGTCCAAAAGCCGCTCAGGTTTTGCATCGCTAAACTTGGATTAAAGATGCTGTAAAGCTCCAGCTCCTAAGGTGAGTTAACTAACTTTGAACTTTGCCACAGGGTCCTCAGATATGGCCACCAGCCACAACAATATTTGCATTACCACAGCACTTCCGTGAATTACAATAATTTTTATTAGAAATGTGTACTACAATAATTATTTTTAAGTGCTTCCATATTTTACCCAGATCTCCAACACCCTTAATGAAGGAGAACCACTCTGCCTCATGGTAAGAGTGCTGAGAGTTCAGGGCTGGCACTCCTTAGGGCAGAGCTCCTCTCCACCATCAACTCTGCCATTACCCACGGTATTAGGCAGCACTCAGTCAATCTGTAAAGACTATCCTGTCCTAATGCTGACTTTAAATTGGCCTGCCTGGAGCTCCACACTTCTCACACCATCACATGCAGTATAAACACAGACACAGACACCTTTGAAGTCAGCTGTTAGGTGTCTTAAATTTTCTATGACATATTACAGGACAAATACACATGAGTTTTTGTGTTCAATTTCTGTAATGTGGTCCAAAGGACTGGCACGTTAAAACGTTATGTAAAACCAACTTGTTCCTCTCTAGGTAGATGACAGAGGGCAAAAACTTTTGCTCTGGCTCTCATTTCCAGTTGTAAGAAAGTAACTCCTTGTTTCTTCAGCATTCAACTCTGGAACTGGAAAAGAGCAGGCTTTTAGGAAAGGTGAACATATGAAGGGGTTAGGATAACCCCATGTATATTTTTTTGGTTATTTAGCTCATCCCGAGGTGCCCTACATAATTCTCAGGAGCCCTCATGGAAGAGCTGTCTAAATAGGACGCTGTGAGAGATGTGCTGCTGTCGTTGCACATCGTGGCTACATTAATGTCATTTTCACCAGAGCATTCCCAATTGGAAATGGGGTAGCATTTCCCAGGTTTTAATGGTGGGGGACACTGCTAAATTTAAAAATGACCTTCACTAAATTAGAGCAACGTGCAACGGACTGTCAAATGAGAAGAGTGAAAAAACTTCCAAGTGCTTCCAGGAAAGCAGCACGGATTTGGACTACTTCCAATGAATCAAATGAATCATTCATTTCCAAAGAATATAGACATAAGATACAGAATTATTTAACTTCTGGGTGATGTTGGTTTGCTACTGAAATAATGAGGTACTGCTTTCTGCAGTATAATGAGCCTTGCTTTTTAAAGTCAAAGAAGTAATGAAAGAAAAAGAAAAATCAGAGTATGTCAGGTCTAATAGATGAGGTAAAATTAAATAAATAGTTTTAATGATATTCTATCTGTTTTAGATACATTCAGAGTTAGGAAAATTTCTCTACCATATTCAGAGCTCTTTTTCAAAATGGTTTTATATCCCAAGTCTTTGAACACACTAAGTGGGCAGACAGACCTACTTACTGAATTCTTTGTACTACTCAGGTGTGTGTTAAAGAAATTCAGTGCAAGAACTTTTGATCAAAGGCAGAACAAGCCTAAAACGTACAAAGGAGATGCTACCTTTTTTTGGTTTGGCTTTTTCCCCTCAAAGCGAATATGTGAAAATTCCAGCAGTTAAATATTGTTGGATATAGCTGCCTATAGGAGTGAAGCACTAATGTAACTATAAGTTTATTAAGGATCAAGTGTAATACAACTCTTCAACTTATTCAAAGATTTTGATAACTATAAACATGGTTTTTAGTTGTTAAAATTACACTAAAGATATTATATCAGGAAAACTATAATTTATTAGCATAAATGAAAGCAGAATTTTTTTCTATTGTATCAGTCTCAATTTACATTTTTTCTGCAGTTTCATTGTAAACACTGAAACAAAACTGTCAGTTTTCTTCTAGCTTTTTGTTCAGACCTTACAATCCCCAAGATCATGACAAATCATTACTCTGTTACTATAGACTTTACGCAACCTGAAGGAATTTCACCATAGTGACAGTTCATACCCAGAGAAAAAAGAAAAATAATTTCTCTGATTTAACTCTGGAGACTCCAGCAATGGCTGAAGCTTCACTAAAAGAATTAAGATGCGATAATTAAGTAACCTAGATGATGAAAATCATTTGAAAATTCTAAAATATACCTCTAGTCATATCAGATTTCAAATACAGGTCATGTTATCCTGATGCTATTTAAACAAGGAGAATATGTTTTTCATCCTAAGTTAAAGACAGAAACTGCAATCATATCACAAACTCCTATTCTAGTTCTGTTGTCTTTTTTTTTTTAATAATTTGATAAGATATAGCTAAACATATACATATGATTTTTTACAGAAATAGAAAGCCATCAGGTGGACACCCCAGGTAAGGAAACAGAAGGGGCAAAGACTTCAGCTGGCTTCCAAAAACATAACCAGGCCACAGAAACACCAGTGGGTTCAAATTGTGCAAGAGACAGAAATTGCCATTTGTCACATCAGCCTTATGAATAAAGCTTTATCTTTATTAGATGAGAGTACCAGATTAAATGCAGCAAAAGATTTTGCAGTGAGGGAGAGAAGCAAGCAGCTCAAGGAAAGCTGGTACAAAAGAGAGCAAGACTAGTTGAGTAGCTCTGATCCTGAGAATTCGTGTGCAACTGGTTTAGGTTTGGCTGACTTTGCACACTGCCTATGGTCTGTCAGACAAGATACAGAAGACAGATAATAAAGACCTTCCCAGAGCTTTGATCAGTTCCATTTACCGTAGTCATGGAGCAATGCAAAATCAATGCCACTTTTATTCAAAACATCTACACAGTTCAACTACTCTACTCAAAGAGTCAGTTTGCATGAATTTTTCAGCCTTCCCCATGGCTTTTATGTCAAGCATTACAGCTGCCTGTTATAGGCTTGGCCCCCATTTAATTAATCCAAAAATTAAAGTGAGTAAACACCTATAGAGAAACTATTTGTTCTCCTCTGAGTCAAGAACTTTCTCACACCTATTTTTGCCAAAATTAATGACTACAAAAGCCAAGCAAACAAAATACCAGGACAATGAATGCTATTTTTTAACGTACAAGTTCTTGATTAGTTAAAGTTTTACATTTCCATGTACATCCTATAATCTTTCCAGAAGCAGCTCACAACAGACTTTATAAAAGTTAGGCTGGTTTCATCATATTTGAGGCTATGCCTGCATTTCAAGCATTTCACAGCTGATGAACTTCACAGAGACAGATGAAGCACCTGAACAAGTTTACATAGAGTGGGGAACATGACAACTCTTCTGGTTTGACTTTAGCTTTCCTCAAATCCACATTCCTTCATCCCTGCAAAAATATGTCTTTCTGCCTCCTAACAGACTTTTCTTGTCAGTAAACTGTCCTAATTCCAAGATTCCATGCATAAAATCAAGTATGTCAAGAAAGAAGCCCAAATGTAACCACTCCACAGGTCCTTTTCAAAGCAATGTGCCACAAAAGAAGGCTGGAATGTGCTGCCCCTTTCTAGTGACTGGAGTATCCATTAACCCCGCAGAAAGCAATAATGTAAATAATAATTTAACACTGCTTGTCTTGGAGGTACTGTGTATTCATGGCAAGTGACATAACCACCCATAAGAAAGTTTTCCTGTCCATCCATGCCAAAGGATAAACTTCAAAAATGTCTATGGGATGTTGCATTTATCACGTAGCCACCTAAGACAAACCATGCTCAGCTACCTCCACTGTCTTGTGGCAGGTCACTCAGCCATAACCCAGCTTCTTTCCTAAAGAAACTGATGGGAATTCACACATAGAGCCTCTGTCCAGAAAGGAAAAGATGTGAGACTCTTACTGAGAGTTTTTTTGCTAGTCTTATGTGTAAGGAAACATTATCCTGACATAAGGACATGACTTGATTATGAAGCATGTGAATTTTCAGATAAACTATCATGATAGTCCAAGGAATTATTAATGGGCCAGACACATTAATTATTTAGGTCACATAAGATCTCTGAGTATGTCATGCAAAATATTACTGCAGGCTGACAAAGCCTCTGTAAAGCTCCTGATCTTATGAATACTCTTCCATGCCCTCTTCTCCATAAAAAGCAACACTGGACACAGGCATTTGGATCTCTCAAATACTCTTCCAAAACTGAACGCCTAAGTGAACATAAAATATTTGAGTAACAAATATATGAGGGGAGCTACTGCAAAATTACCTTCAAGGTCTTGTAATTGCCTGATTGGAAAGACTGGTATTTGCTAAAATAGTTCAAAAAAGCACAAGTAGGCACTGTTGAAAAATTATCTACCTACAAAAAGACATTAGCTTGAAATTACTTTTTTCAGGTCTGAAATTTAGATACAATCATAGTATGGAAGGCTGACTTACCCTACACCAAAGAGCAACAGAACGTGTGGCTGAAACTCAGCAAGAAGCTCAGCACCTGCTCTTAGGGCCACAAAACCCCAGAGAATCCATTTATGGAATGTCTCTCTCAGATTTCTATTTCTATTTCCTTCTGAACAATGAAATCAGCACAGAAGAAATAGATATTAAGACACACCTCTATCACAGATAAAAGCTATTGATACATAAAGCATACACTTTATAACCCCAGGCATGAAGTACCTTAGCACAAGATATTCCAGCACCTGGCAGCTGTCAAAATCATCAAAGTGCTGAACTGTGACAGTTTATTATCCTTAATGGAACAGCCAGGTTCCTGGATTACAAATTGCTGAGCATTGTTTTACTGCTCTCTGCCAATTATGACAATATCTATGTATTCCAGTACAGTGATGATAACATAGATTTGCTTTCATTATCACACCAAAAGTGTTATGCTATTTAAAAAAAAAATCATATGGATCTTATGCTTAGATTAAAAAAAAAAAAAACAAACAAAAACCAAAAACAGAACAGACAAACAAAAACAACAACAAAACAGCCACCAACAACAAAACCAACCTCCAAAAACCATAACAAAACCGAAGCATTCCTGACTCTGGCTGTCTGCAGAAGCCTCCATCACACAGCCAAATTTTCTGCAATGCTCAGCACATGACCTCTGAATAGACTACAGATATTATCCAGACAACTTATTTAGCTGCTTAGGTGGCAACCAAATTACTGGATATCCAGCAATTGGTGGAGAGGGATTAATTCCAACACTTCCATCTATGTGGGATACACGGGTACTCTGGAGCAAAAACACACACAAAAAACCGCTATATGCATATCAACTAAATAGACCTTAAAAAACTACAATAAAGTTATCTGCTCCATTCAGTGCATTTCACACTGCCAGAGAAACTTAAGAGTCTCATAAATTTAGGCCTAAAAGAGGCAATCCTGAGTTTGTCCCACGCTGAGACCTTGTTAATGGATGTGCTGAAGTTCCTGTACCAGCCACTCTCCTGTGCTCAGCCCAAGGAAAAGGGAGGCAGGTAAAGATGTGTATCCAAGGTAACACGGTATCAAAGGGAAGGGAGAACACTCAGACAGAGTGACCTGTCACATCCATGGAAGCTCTAATGCAGTCCTACACAATTCACCCCTGGATCAAGGATTCACAACAAGCTCTCCAAATCATCCTCACTGGCTTGTAAAGACCAGAGCTGAGCTCAGGTGTACCGGGATTATAAATCCCTTTGGGCTTCTTATGTTTTGGAAATCAAAATAATGCTGCAATATGACCCTGTCTTTCTAACCACACTATTACCCTTTAAATGCCAACAAGAGATCCCTACCCAGAAAAAGTAAGTCAAGGTATTATATTCATGCTGTGTTGAGATTTCCAACTTTTTGAAAATATCACACTTTGGGGGTAAAATATCAACTAAAATTAAGGGTTTATAATGTCCAGGTAAGTGTTGTCACAGCGCCTCAAAGTCAGAATACAATTGCCCCCACAATTTTCTTGACACAAAACAGCCAAAAACGTCAAATCCTAAATTTAGTCCCATCTTTACACCCCCAACCTCCCCAGCAAAATAAGCTGCACTGCCCTTCCTGAACACATTTCAAAGCATGGGCATTAACTCTCCTGGAGTACTGGAGCGAGTTTCAAATGCAGGAAGTCTGTCCTGTGGGGTTTTCCTCATCACTCTTCCCTGTCAAACCTCACACTGGTTATTTCCCTCTCCTCTAACAATTTTACCACCTGCTCTATGAGGATATTGACCCATTTTCAAAGCTTTGGATAAGAAGCGCTGCACAAGTCTAAATGATATTTCTGCATGACATGCACACAGACTTAAACACAGCTGGAAGTGCTTCTAATCATCCAGCTTTCCATACCACTTTTGTTCCAAATAAACTAGAGGAAGGAAAAATGAAGAAAAGTACATGCCTGAGGCTAATGGTTAGGCTTATCAGCTGGGTGCAGCGCAACACATAAAGCTGCTTTTCTTTGAGAATATAAAGCAAGATGTAAGAGTGGTTTATTTAAATGTAAGTAGCACAGGTAGCCAGAGGAAACCGTTACTAAGGTCAGAATATCAGATTGTTCTAAACTTCACAGGAAATAAATGCATCATCCTTCTGTCTTGTTACACCAATATAATTATACACTCTAGAGAACTGATGTCTTGAAGCATAAGAAATGGGGAAAAAAGGAAGGTTTTTATGATTTTTGACACTGTGGCTTTAAATGTTGCTCCTTAATTTAATTAAGCATCCCTAATTATTTTTAATATCCTTTAAGATTTTAACATTTAACCAACTCTACCATATCCACATACCCTTTTGGGAATAGCTTTTCTAACACACACAGCATGACAGTTCATATTACAGCTCAAACAGAAATTGTCTGGCAATTCCTAGAGCAATCAAAATGAAGAAACAGTTGTTTCTTCAGATAGTTCTCTAACAAGTGGAAAAATTTTCCTAGAGGAAATAGAAGAATTTAATTAATTAAAAACAAAACCAAACAAAAACATCCCCAGCAACAAAAAAACAACAAACCAAAACATCCATTTGATTCAAAAAAAAAAGATAATCTTTTTCTCTTGTTCTCTTATTTTGTAGCCTCCCAAAAGTTTAAGAATAAAAGAAAAATATTGTATTACAAACACATCCCTAGCTTTCTCTGACTGAATGAGCACAGTCATCAATACTTTTGAAGGAGTTAAAGATCTTCAATTAAATCAGTTTCAAAGAGCATGTACTGAACTACCTCCAGGGACTCAAACATTCAGTTTTTCAAGTGCCACCCAACAATTTATATCTGTGAGTTGTGAAGCAGAGAGTGACAGCAGAATCTGGTTTTATTTTCTTTTCATTAACCCCCTTGCGGGGATTATTTGCACCAAACAGGCAGCGACACGTAAATGTTACACAGGGCAAAGGCAGCAGCTCCCGAGGGACGGGAGCCTTTGGTGAGGATCAGCACCACGAGGAAGCGTCAGGCAAAGAGCAGTGACACCATTTCAGAGAACGCTGCTGGTAAGGAATACCCATCACCTGCCAAACCAGAGGAGTGGCTGCCGTCACCCTCCCTGCCCCGCGTACCCCTGCTAACATCACAGCGTTTGTGGCGTGCTCTGACAGCTCACGAAACTGACCTCGCTGGGAAAAGTCACATTTCCCTGACCAGCTTAGGGGAAAAACCCCAACCAAAAACCCCAGCAAACCCAAACCCCAACTCTCTGTGCTTGCACAGATGCATCCTGTGCTACCAGACATCTGTGCTGGCTTTAGGGCAGAAGAAAGCACAGCACAGCAGAAAGCTCAGATCTATTCCTACCCAGGAAAGAAGTGCTGGCTTGAATTGGAAGAGCTAAAGAGGAGAGTCACTCCTTAACATGATTGCTTGCCATAACTATTTAATATGTTTTGATAAGATGCTCGGTGTAGTACAATCCTTCCTCTAACAAATTTTCTGGTTTTTGTATGTTTGCAGTCTTCCTTAATCTCCATTTTTAACCAATGATTTTTAGCAAATACTTGTTATGATAGGTATAGATAGGATGGGTAGGTTGAGCTGCCTAGGAGAATTTGCTTTGGTAGTTAAGACTCAAAAAAAAAAAGGAAATTAAAAGAAAAAACATTTGGTTATTTTAAAAAATATGACATTAAGATGAATAAAATCACCCAAAAGCTAAACACAATAAAATAGAAAAGGTCTAACTCAAATAATAAAAATGTATTCAACTAAGATTTATTAGTAGGAGAACTCTAATAATGGTAAAGAGATTTCAAAATGCAGTAAAACACTCCAAACACAATGTGTTCTTTTAGATTTTTCTTTGAACTGAATTCAATAAAAACCCTTAAAATCAAGTTTCTAAGGATTTTCCCATTACACTCAAAGGTGTTTTTATGGAGTAATATGTGATATTCCAAAAAAGCTGAGGTGCAAAGGAACAAGCAGACTAGAAAGATAAACATCCCTGCTCACTGCCCTTATCTAATTAAGCCAATCAAAGTGTTCTACCAGAAAAATAAAGCTTTTCTCTGTCCTAGAAAGCTCTCTATTTTTAGATGGGAATGAATAATGTTTATAATAATGTAAAACACATCTCCAAGCTAAAACACCAAGAACTGACCAACCAGTGGGACTCTGTGTCTGACCTAGAAACTTGTACCAAAAAAAAGATTTTTTTTTTCCCTTATGCATAAGGTACACCTCAAAGTGTGGATTACTGCTCACTAGAAAGCATGGCCTCAGGGAGAAGCTTCCTCCAATGAGCAGAGACTTCAGCAGTTGCTGCTCTTATGGGAACACTACATGAAATCTGTGTTAGGCAGAACTGCCAGCAGCCATCACAGATACAGACAGTAACAATTCCAGAGGAATTTTTAACTGAAGGCAAGCCATAATATTCTTAGACCATATGTGATATTTGCCCACGTCTCTCTAATCATTTGACTGCAGCTAATTTTTCTGGACTGATTTACAGATGCTTCCTCCAAATATACCTCATCCTGCTATGAAATTCCCAGTTAATTGGAGTATTTTATTATTTTCAATGAGTTTTTTTATAAAACGATGGTTGAATGCTACCATTAAGCTGTTCACAACAGATCACTTGTCTCTGTTTTCTAAGGAACAGCAGCTATTCAACGTAGGAGAGGAAACTGGTGATGCCTCTCAGACTGACCAGGTGTGCTCCCAATCTACCAATTTTGCAATATTTGTTACCGATGGCCCACTTCTATGTGTTTTGCTCAGTCACATTTTTGGGCTACAGCATTAAAAAACACATTGGATCTGTTAAAAAAAAATAATCTTTCTCTTCTTCACTAACTGCATACAAATAGTAACTGCACAGAAACCACTGTTTCTGTATTCATCATCCATCTTGTGATGAACGTGCTACCGAGCAGAATGATGTTTTCAGGCTTGCTGTGGGTTGCTAAAGTGAGGAAGCACATGCTTGCATAAAGCACCCACAGTTGCTAGAGGGTAATTCAGCACTTTATTTTTCGAGCAAAAGGGCTTTTGTTAACCTTAATAAACAGATTTTTTGACTGACCTTCTCCCTTGGGTATTTCACCTTAACGTTTATGCTGATTGATCAGAACAGATTCTGGCTTGCAGCATGGGGTGCTGTGCAGAATGGGGCTCCTTTAAGGACGAAGCTAAAATGGAAGATGAAATCCAAAAGCTCACCTAAAGCACTCCTTTTGCTGATGGCACATTCAGCCTAAGGCTCTCAGAAGAGAGCTCAGCTGAAATAAAGCAACTGGGATATGTATTCCATGGACACGGGGTTCTTGACACAAACTTTGTTGCTCTACAGACTTGCAAAATGCTATTCATTAATGCAAAAGACTGAGATGAGACTGAAATGGCATAAATACCCCCAATGCAAGACTGAAAAACAACAGAAAAGTTGTAAAATAATCAGAAAACTCTTAAGCCAGTACAGAAGAGTAACAACAGCAGCCATTATCTTGGGCTGAATTCTGTAACAAAAAAGCTCTGGTTTTAGTTGGGCAGATCAGATACACTTAGATTTTTTTCTTGCTGCTACAATATTGTGAAAATGCAAGTAATTACCATCACTGTAGAATTACCAGGGGAATGTCATAACCACCATAATGTAACAGATCTAAAATATAATTTGGAGTTTTGGATATTAAAGTTGAAATAATACAGGTACACCTATACTGCAATTCAAACTTACACCTGCTACCCACTTTTCTTTACCCCATGAGAAAAATATCCTATGTAGACTAGGCCATGGATGCATTAATGTAAGTTAAATACAAGGAACTAAAAACTAATGGGTAGTCTAACACTTGTGACAAATGCTGTGGGGTTTTTAAAATAAATACCAGTATATACACACATTGCTCAGTACTCCATTTGTCTTCTTTTAGGACATCTGTGTTTCTTACTGCAAGTCCAATTTCAATGGGACTACACATAATGAAATATGGATGCAAAAAAGCTGTGGTTAAATTCTCAACACTTACAACATCCTGTGAATAAGGTACTATAATTATAATCTCCCAAGTCACACCATTCCCATACAACATTCTTGTATGCTGAGCAGGGACTGTGAGATAGGAACAAAGCAGAACAGATTCACTGACTTGGCCATTTCTACAACCAGAAGGCGCTTACATCTTCTAGTACCTGAAAAAAGGGATTTGGGAAGGCCAGAGGGATCCTGGATTTTCTGAACTCACCAAATCTAGTCCATCTTTCCACCCCAAGGATAAATTACTTCACACTTTTCAACTGGCAACTGAGAGAACAGCAGCTTCTCAAGGAAAGCCAAACAAGCACTGCAGTTAAATTATCAAAGTTATTCCTTTGTCCTCTGCAAAATGAAACCATGACATTCATAGCCTTATAAAAATAGGAGAGGAGGCATATGGAAAGAGCTATTCAGACAAGGTGACATGCTTGATTAAAATATATTAGTTATGATATGATATAATATGATGTAATATATGATAATGGAGCAAAAATATTAAAACAATAATAAGCACTTGCTTCATGGCAACAAATAGATTAATTTGGAAATGAGATAAGATATTTCAGTGTCATCTCACAGTGTCTGATCACTCTGCTTTTCAAAAATTCTCTGCTTTATATACAGATGTTGCAATAGGTTAAAATGCCATAGAGCCAAAACGCCCACATTTTTACCTGCAAGACCCTCACCTGAGATAGCCTGCTTCCTATTGGAAATGTGTCAACTCAAAAAACCTGCACATGTGGTAACAAGTAAGGGAGCTTTTGATGGATCAGAATCACGGGTGGGAAAGGGGAGGGGAACTGCAAGGAAACAAGACGCTTAAATGCTTAAGACTAACTTACACCTCATACAACCACTCACACCTACGGGAAACTGCACTGTTGAGTCTCTGCGGGAAAAGAAAGGATCAAAAAGCCAAGCGAAAACTGATAAGCTGTGGAAATGCATCTGAAAATACAGTCATTAATTGTGATACATGGTCCCTAAAACAAATAGCACTGGGAACACAAGTGGATGCAGTACTTTAAGCCATCTTATCACACAGATCTTTTACCAAGGAGATCTGTCTCAAATGAGCATTTATTCCAAAGGGGAGACAACTTCTGAGCAGATCAGCGTTTGTCCAACATCACCTTGTACAGTTTGCCAGGCTGAATCTACATTACAAGAGACTATAAAGACTTCTAATGAGGAGGACTCACAAAGCAGCATTGATGTACAAATCTACATTACAAGTAGTTATTGTAGTTATTTCACAATGCCCAGCCTGTGAGATGCAATCTCAGGTGGTCTACACCTGTTCTGCAGGGCTTTGGGCTGTCAAGGTCAGATATCTCGAGCTGGTCGTAACTCGAACTCCGGCAGAGTTCAGATAAACGCAGTTAAAGAGAAGAGAAAGCTTTAGTGTCTCCCAAGTATCCTATTCCAACAAAGAGCAAAAAGAAACAGAAGGAAAGTTTGTGCTGGCTACACAGGCTTGTCTCTGTCCTTTTTCCTTCCCTCTCCTGTCCTCGAACCCACAGGCATTGTTAGAGGTCTCATTTTAGTATCAGTTATAGCTACTCCCAGAAAAAATGAAATAATAAAGGGGGGCTTCTTAAAATTTTAAAGGACAGAAAATAGTCTGTTGAATCTCTTCCTGTTACTGTTAATTATAGGCACTGAACAGATTTAATTAGAACCAACCAAACAAAAAAACATTTGTAATCTATGCCTTTGGCATAGCGTGAACCAGGCAAGGGGCAATGAAGCAATCCCCTGCTGGGAAACTTTAATTAATTTTATTTTAAAAAGAATACACAAAGCAGTATTTCTAGTACCTGATATAAGATCAAGGTTAAGTTTTCAGACAGCAGAATGCCTTGTGATGACACATGAAAATCCTGTTATATAAGCATAAGATGGAAGGGGCAACACTAATTCTGCCTTTTCCCGACTGTCTCATGCATGAGAGCATAGGTTTTATTTTGGCAAAGCAAGAAGTAAGAAAGGATGGTTTGGGTTCTAACAAAAATGACCTCTGTCAAAGCATTACTATAAAGACACCTTTAAAATTGCAGGCTTCAACCCAAAGCCTAATCCAATATGAAGCTGCCACCTTCCACATGAACTGGTTTATTCTTAGTAGTCTCCCTGATATTTCCACCCACAAACACTTCAAAAGTGTTTTGTCCACCCCTGTGCTTTTCAACCCATTCTTCACTCTGTTTCATCCCCTAATGGGAAGAACAAAGATGTACTGAATTAAGCTCAGGCAACTTTTTGATTGTAAAACTTCAGTTTTCACTGATTCGAAGACTGGCTTAAAACATACCTCGGTGTCCATGGCTTTGGCTTCAGGAATGACTTTTCTTAGCTTTAATAAAATCTTCTACCATTTAGTCACAATAGAACTTTATAAGTATCCACAAGACCTGCAGCACATACTTAGTACAGTTCATCCCTAGATTTTATACCCTTCTTTTCCAAAAAGACTCAGTTGTCACTTAGGTCAGAAAGACCTAAGTAGTTCACAGCCACTGAACCCCCGGAGCTGAAATGGAAAGAAATCAGTGAAAGCTGCAAGCTCAGAACTTCAAGTGCTGATAGTGTTAAGTACTCTGAAAATCGGGTTCTAGGTGTTCAAAATGGGACACCTAAAATTAGATTATCTGTACAATAAAATGAAAGCATATTATGAAAATACATTTGTAAAACCTTTTTAAATTTCAGTAATTAATATAATGGCAAAGCCAACCCTTCTTTGAAATTTGATTTGAATGCTGCAATTATAACATAGGATGACTCTGTGAAAATCCTGGGGAAAACCTGCAGGATGATGCAAACACTGAAAGGACCCAAACCGCTCTTGCAAAGTCGCCACCATCAATTATGGGCATTCTCAGTTTGTGAACTCCTGAATGTACATTCTTAGTAAGTTTTTCCTTTCCTAAATGTGTGTGTGTTAAGAAATAGTAGCACACTAAGATCTTCCTTCAAAATGGTATTTAAAATATACGAGTGCTTAGCCCACCTCACTGATGTTTTGACTGTGCCCACACGTTATGCACAGATGTGAGAGGACATGCACACACAAGCACCATTACCTTCAGCAGTAAACCACTTTCCTGTCTATCCCATCCTGTGACTTTGAAGCTAAGCTGCTTATTTTAGAAGAGTTGAACCTATTCTGTTCACTCTGGAAGCTTATTACAAGAAGCAATTTTACACCATAACTGTTAGGGGAGTAATTGCTTTAAAAAAACAAACCCAGACATAAAATAGGTTTGTCTTTTTCTGAAGACCGTAAGATATTATGTTCAACTTTCCATCTAGTGCCTGGGTATTTCACAAAGTAGAGACCAAAGGTGTACTTCAGGAGTTTTATTCCTTTGGGAGAAGCTCCTGAGGAGGAGACAGGCAGCCTTTGTGATAGGGCTGACTGAGCCCATTTAGGGCTTTGAACACAGGAACTCGATTTGGAGCCGCACCCAGGATGCCGAGCAGAGCCCAGCACAGGGCGCAGGAATGGCACTGAGTACTCCTTCCACTGGGTGCAGGTGGTATTTGCCCCCTTCACTGGCCTCTCAGTCATGCCACAGCGAGCTGCAGGCACCATGCTCCATCCTTCCCACCAAGACCATTAACTGCAGCCCAAGGAGCAGCCAAGGAAGGGGCTGGGAGCCCCAGCAGTACAAGGTATCAGATATTAACCACCGCCATTTGTTAGCAGCTTGCTTTAAATTAAAACCAGTTGATTTAAAGGAATGATGCAAGCTTTTCTTGACTACCAACTGCTAGTACCACCTACAAATTTCAAGCATTAGCTCAGTGGCACAGAGCTTGTGAAAATCAGCTTAGGCTTTTTTAATGCTTAATTATACCAAGTCTTCTTTACAAGTGTTTTACAGCGTCATTACGCAAATTGTAAGTTCAACCATAGTCTGAACATAAAGAAGTTCCATTTATGAAATGTGACTTGCAAAGGTATTAAATGAAATTAATTGGGAAAAAAATAATCACCTAGGACACAGTAATTACATTTTAGACATGAAACCCTTAGCTAATTCATAGCTCTCTAGAATTAGGGAGTTCATAGCTAATATATCTAACATACTGCTGTTCTTGGTGTTTCCTTTTTTATTTGGATTTTTAAAAGGAACAGTCATAAGGCCTGTTAAAATATGAACCTTAAAAAGTCTACTGCTCCTTCAAATTAATGATATCATACAGGGAACAAAGGAGCAATTATTTCTAAGCATTTAAGAGAAGTATTTTTTTTTAAATCAACTCTAAATAGGATCACGGATGAACATGAACTTCTACACCTCTCCGTGGATATATGAGAAAGATATACATTTCAGTCAAAAGAAGCATTACCAGCAAGCTGAAATTGTATTTGTTAAAGCAGAATGGCTTCTTTTTGCCACATGCTTTTACTGTGTACCTATTTAGGTCAAAATATTCTGCAGGATTCCATTCCAACATCATTTCAAACACTTTTGCCAGCAATTGCTAGGAAAAAGAGGCTGAAATGATTTAGTATGTCCTTTACCATTCAGAGCTGTTTAAAATATTTTAAATATTACAGAATTTTGTAAGATTAGAGTGCAGGATAGTAGGAGACAGTATTTTTGGACATACATACTACATACATATATATATATATATATGCGCAAATATTCTGCCTGATAAAAAGTATCACATGAACATTAATGTTACTAGTATACAGAACAGACAGCACCAAAGAGAATTTCTTGGAGGCTTTCAATGACAGAGTTTGTTAGTAAACACACTGAGCAGCAGCACAGGAATTTATCTCTGTGCCTGCAAGGGCAGAGAGGTCAAGAATACAAAGCTCCATTTTTACAAGCAGGAAGAAAGAAAGTTAAAGAAAGCATCACAAAAGGATTTTTTACCCCTTCTTGCCTTCAAAAAACTAAAGGATCAGAGAAAAGCTTGGTTAACTTTTAACTAGCACCAAGGATTTTTTTGTTCACGTAAAGAATTTTTGGTATCATAAGTATCTCTACTGTTTTGCCTGTACACTAAAAAACAGTAAATCCCAAGAACATCTTGAACATTATCAGTTTAAAGAATTCAAAACAAAGTATGAACACAATATCAGAATAACTGCCAGCAAAATGAATTATAAAGATCTTTCATTTTTAAAAGCACACAGACTTTCATGCAGAATATGTTCCTTTCTGCTTTCACAACATGACACTGTTTCCATGAGCATTAATTCAAAACTATTGATGTATCTCACGTCTCCACTTCTCAGAGCTTATTTAAACAAAACCTTGACAAAGCAACCCAAGAAAGTCTACAGAAAAAAAAATTACATGCCTGCTTACAACAGATAATCAAATAATATGGGACAGCCTATTATACTGCATGGTTCAACAGCTTAAAACACCTCCTCATTCTGATCTCACTTTTAATCATTAAAATACCCTGTATCTGTATCATAATCAGGTTCTTATGTCTCTGTAAGGGCACATTTCAAAGCAGTTTGTTCCACAGACCAGGGTTTGGCTGTGAATAGGCTGTTTCCTTTCTGTTCAGCTTCTCAAAGTTCTGAAGTGTTCCCTTCCGATGCTTCTCTCACATCCTCTGCTCTAATTAGCCCCTTAGTCTTACTTGACAATCCCTTAAAACACAATTTCTTGAAAAGTCTGTTTAAAAAAATCATTAAAACCCAAGAATTAAAAAGACAAGGAGAATAATCCCTGCAGGAGACCATTCTTATTTCCTTTATTTTAGCTGGTTGGGTACCACAGCGCTTGTGATTAGAGGACAGGCAGATGGACCTGGCCTTCTTCAAGGCTGGAAAAGAGAACATTTTGCTGTGGGAGTGAAGCACAGCCTGCTGATACCTGCAAAGCAGTCATGGAGAAGGCAGAGCCAGGCTCTTCACTGCACTGCACAGTGTGGGAACAAAAGACCATGAAAACAAAGTGAAAGAGGAAAAGCTCAAATTAGATATAATTTTAAAAAAAGAACCCAAAAAACCTGGAGGACAATGCAGCCCTGGAACTGGCTATCCAAAAGTGTTATGGAACCGCTGTCCTTGGAGGCTTTTAAAATCCAACTAGACAAAAAGCCTTGAGTACCTTAGTCTGCACTGAGAGCTGAACAGAGGCCCCTTCCAACCTAGTGGTTCTGCTAGGAGATTTTAAAACAAACATTTCTCTAAATTTTCATGTTGCAGTTGCAATGGAAGCAGCAGTTTGCCTAAAGCAATCATACTGATGGCCACAACCTCAACAGCAGCAAACACAGAAATGAGGAATTTCCTTTTTCTAGAAATACAGCGATTCATCGTCACACATTTATGATCAAAAAAAATAAAGCCTGTCACTTAAACCCCAAGTCTTAGAGGCTTTATTTAGATGACAGTATTTGTTAGGTTTTACCTTTTCTTAAGATGGAATCTTGCCATGGGCACAAGTTCATGCACACGCATGCAGTATTATTATCTCTTTTATGGCATAGGTGCTATTGTTATGTGTTATTTTAATTAAAATATAAAAGTCATTACGTATTTATGTATGGATATTTTGGAATAAAGCTGTTTATGGGATTGGTGTTAGGTCTGGCTAACAGAGAATAAAAATTCTCCTGGCAAGCTGATTTAAAATGTACACATGACAATTCATAATTTATAAACTGATTATTTATGCAGTTTTAAAAGTACATTTTATATCAAATAGTTGATACAAAAAGTCTCCCTTCTTTTTTTAATAACAAATATAAGCAGCTAACCCCTGTACATTTTTCTACTAGTACCGGAAGTGTCCAGATTATAGTAATGTACTATGCAGAACCCCCAAACTGTGCTAAATTATAATTTGGTCTTTGGAAAGAATCAAAAGAACTAAAAGCCACTAAAAGTCTGTAAGATCCAGAACCCACTCCTTGACACAACAACTCTTTTCGTCCCATCTGATTCAGCTGCCAACATGAAAACACTCAGCTTCAACAGAAGATGGGGTGGCACTGTATCATATTTGCAGAACAGCAACTAGAAATAAACTAGATAAAATGAGAAACACAGCTAGGAAGACTCTGGTGTATTCAGAATTCCTGAATTAGGTAAATACTTTAACAGAAAGATTAGTATTGACTAATATGATAAGGTTTTCCTCATCAGAAGAACTGAAATACTTTAATTGACTCACAGAAGTGCTGCTGTTTGGCAGAGCTGACTTTCTGAAATACACAAATTCATATTGTAAAATCCAGGTCACCCTCTCTTCTCAGTAATTATGGAATGCATCAGATGTTTCCACAAAAACAGCCAGACTGTACCAGCATCACAAAAATAGCATTTGTTAAAAGCAGAAATTATGCCAGTATATTCTGACTTTGCCAGATGAAGACTGAGTTTCCGGATATGACCCAGAAATGGTTAATAAAAAATGCCTTGATTTCTGAACCCCCAAGAAAATGAGGCTTCACCACAAACACATTATTTTGCTGTTCTTTATGTCAATTTTTGCAGCATAAAATGGTTACCTCTTTTCCATTTTTCCCCTAGAATATTATGTTTAGTTATGATTATATGGTGTATTTTAGTTGTATCAGATGAATATTTGTTCTAGGCGTCCCTTGGGACTTCAACAAAACTTTCACAGAAAACTTTTCAGTGTAAATCTAAAGAGAAACCCTTAAAATACACTGTTAGTGGTTTAAGACACATGATGAGGACTGTAGCACAGCAGGTAGAAAACTATCTGATCGTATTTCTACTATGACCTGTTCTGTCCTGAGACGTTTGTAATTGCACTTGAAATATTAGCTACCAGTTTTTATGATTTCATCAAAAGACTCATGCAATTCAGCCTGTCCCTAACAATTACAATTCCTGAGTTGTGCAACAAAGTTAGGGATTTTTGTTTGTTCATTTTAAAGTGGGGATTTTTTTAGCCTTTAAATTCCAGTAAAATAAAACCAAAAACCAAACCCCAGGAATCCTAAAAGGCTTGGGGCTTTAAAGAATTCAAGCTCAAGAATTTCTGAGGGAGAAAAAAAAGAGTTTTCTAAAGCCTGACCCAATTTCAAATGCTTTGAAATTCGTTTCAGATGTATTATTCCCATAGTAATCATTATGTAACTTCTACTTTAACATTTTCTAGGGAGGCTTAGGATACACAGGCTCTATATACATTTTACACCAGTATTATCAGCGCTAGGAAAGATAAAAACAAAGTAAAAAGCCAGACTCACACTATCCCACTATCAACATTCTCACTCCTAAAAACATTAAGCCAGTTTTAAGCAGCCATTAAATCCTACCCAAAATGAGCAGATGTAGTAGCCATTACCATTATACTACTTCCCCAGTAATTAACTAAGCAAGGCCAAAACATTCAGTGTTACAAAAACCAGGCTTGCTGCACCCTGTGTTCTAATCACAAGCAGTAAATTCACAAACTTTCAAACAATTTACCTAATGTACCATACATACAGAAATACAAAGAGAAATAC
Source organism: Bombycilla garrulus (assembly GCA_013400315.1). Classification (NCBI taxonomy): domain Eukaryota; kingdom Metazoa; phylum Chordata; class Aves; order Passeriformes; family Bombycillidae; genus Bombycilla; species Bombycilla garrulus. The sequence goes on from VXBU01019334.1 coordinate 109,382, forward strand.
TCTGTTCTTCCAAAACCATTAATAATTCCAGATTTTACAATGAACCTCTCCTAAACTTAAACTTAGCTAGTTTTTCACTTCGTTTCCAGAGACCAGGTAGCTCTTTATTGCATCCCAAGAATTTCAAGAACTAGGAAATATTATCAACAGGATAGAATATTTACAGCTGAGGTGGTTTATCTACTGCATTACGTTTATCCAAAGGCATGAAAGGCACCACCTAGAAAGCAAAAGATAAGGATTCACATTCCTGATTCACTGCTTTTTTTTTAAATTTGTGTTTAACTATGAGCATTAATCTTCTTCCTTGGTAGGAAGAACAGGAAGAAAGAGGAGCAGCACAGGAATAAACAAGCAAGTCAACAGGAATAAACAAGCAAATCAACTACTTTTCTAAGAAGAAACCATCTAGTGGGTAAAAGATGACGGCAAAAATTACACGGACTTTTTTTCTTCATCTGTGTAGAAGAGAGAATTATACAAGGTTTTTAAAAGTCTCTTCTATCTACATGTTTATTATTCTGTGCTTTATAAAGCTTCAGGCAGTTATAATGACCAAAGTCTCCACACTGAGTGAGAAAGATGTCGTGAGACCTAAGAAATTGAATGCTTCTATCGTTCTGATGAGACAGCAATAGTCTAAAAAATATTTCTGCCATTCCTCCCAAAAGGCAGGCAAAATTTATTTATAGCAGGCCATAATTCTCTTAACAGTTTATTTACCTTGCAGAACTTCATGTAAGATCTGCAGTGTGGTGAGATTTCCCACTTTCACATTCTGCTGCTAACAGAAGAAAAAGAAGCTTCATGCTTGGTGTGACAATTTTTGACTTATAAGATACGCCATTAGTTTTGGGCATGTGTGTCAGCTTGGGCAGGATGGAACAAAGAGCCAGGTATTCCCTGTGGTTACAAGTCCTAAGCTTTGTGTTCTCTGTTTGGAAACTGTGGCAGTCATGCTCTTTCATCAAGACAGACTCAGAACTCCTGCTCAAACACTGAAACACGCTGCAAGACAGTCGTTGAGCCAAGAGTTAGTTATGCTCCAGACTGAGATATCAAGCATTTATACAACTAAGGTGGTCCTTTTATATTAGATATTACTATACACACACACACACACACATATATACACTATATAGATGGTAGCATCAGATACATACATTTTAATTAAAAAATATATAAGTATATTTGAGGCTTTTCTAAGTACCTCCTTTCTGAAAAGAACTGCATGCTAAAATCCAAAGCATTGCAATCTCTGCTTCACTGCCTTGAAGGCAGCCCAAATACATCAATCAGCTCAGGATGGAAGAATCTCAACGATTCATTGGTTGGGGAACTTCTGCCCACTCCACATCAATTAGGAAATGATTCAGTTATGCTGAAGATAGCTGCTAAAAAATTATCTGTATGTCAATTCATACCCTACCCAATCTCCCTGGTTCATAGCTTCAGTCAGTGTGCAATCTGTAGATACTTTGGTCCAAAACAAATTTAATTTAATAAATGGATATATTCGGTTCTTGTTTTTAATTAAATTTGTGTATTTGCGATGCAGCAGCATCTAGTCAGAAGAGCCAGAATGGCACATCAATGTGAAAAAGGTGGCATCAGATGATTATGGGATGCTCACTCTGTGTGTTTTCTTAGATACAACCAGTTGACTAAGTAACAGATTCTTCATTTTTCATATTCATTCAATATTATTATTTTATTCATACAGCAGTCATAGCTCAGATAGACTGCCATTTTCTCCACAGGGCTTTTCTGAAATACTGTCTTAGTAATTTAGAAAAGGAAGATTTCTGGTGTGTTCTGCTCCCTTACCACTTTAACAATAGTATCATAAGCACAGCTATCTGACACATATTCCTAAGCGAAAAGCTCCACAGATATGTGAAGTGTGTGTTCATTCCTCTCCGGGGAAGTGAAAATGGGCAAAGGACTACTTTGTGTGTTCTGTAGAGTCCCAAGTCACCTCTGGTACTACAGTACACCTAGTTCTGACTGATACATAACCACAATGGATGTTACAAAACTGAGGTTTCTTGAAAACAGCTCCCAGGTCAGATGCTGCAAGAGGAGAAAGGACAGAGTATTGACTTTGCTATCCATCCTTGGAAAGGTCAGGCTTTTACTGTCCATCTTTAAAGCAAGTGAAACTCACTCTTTGCATGTAATATCTTCTCTCTGAGAGAGAAGGGACACAAAATGTATTTGCTTGCTTTAAAACTGTGTTTACAGTACTGTGTGGTAGTAACACCACTAATGAAAGAAAGCGGAGGGCACTTGGAGTATCAGAGGAGATTTAGTATTTATTGTATTATTTCTTTTTGGCTGGAAAGTTCAAGTCTGCTTGTTTCTGACTCATAAAGTAAGAAGACTTACTTAAAGTAAGTCATAATTTCTCAGAAGTTATAGTAAAAATATTTCTTTCTAAATATAATTTGTTATGAAACAATTGAGATGTTTGGCTTTCCACAAAGGAATTTCTCTCAGTCACAAATAAGTCTTTGACCTTCAAGCAAACAGGCACAATGATCCCAGTAACAATCTAAATTTATACTTCGACTAGCTCACAATGGCCACATAAATCACACATCAGGGGTAGGAAGATGAAAAAAAATGGATAGGTCACTGCCACCCAACAGGCTGGTTGGTGTCTCTTGTATGGATATTGGCCCTGTCATCATGGCATCTTCACTGGCCTGGGAGGGGATACAAATGTAAAATACTGAAACAAACCTGGAATTAATTTCGCTGATTCCTGCCAGCAGTTAGGGTATGGTAATTACTGGGACAAACACAGGGCAACTCCTCAGTATTTACTTTGATACCTTGCCATGATACTCTCAAAAAAGATGAGGCAGCAGAGGTATGCATTTTCCAGATCATTCATAACTTTACCTAAAAAACTTCTGTATACTGTGTAAACTTGTGCTCACATGCACGTGTTGGCAGCCACTGCTACAGGGAGAGAAAAGAAGCTCAGCATTTGTGTGTGTCTGTATTTTCTGTACTGGTTTTTCATGCTGTGATCAGGGAAAGGAAACACGCTTCCCTGTTCCTGAATGAGTAAAGGAACTCGTGTGAGGAAGCATTTAAGGGCAGGCACCTCTGCAAGAGGAGGCGAGTCAGGAGCAGAGGGTGACCACAACAGAGGCAGGGGCAGCGCCCTCACTGACCAGGGCGCAGGCACAGGTACCCAAACAGGAAAAGCAGAGCAGGTCTGGTGAGAGAAACGAGGGTCAGCCACAGTCCACGATCACCAAAGCCATCCCCCAGTGACAAGGCAGGTCTGAGGCTTGGCCAGGAAGGCAAGCCAGTGGGTCAGGTCCAGCGAGGGATGTGGCTGGGCACAGGACAAGCTGCAGCACAGTGCAAGAGGAGGAATGCAAAGGCTCAGCTCTAATGCTCCTCCTGACAAAGGAGGCGGAATGCCTGCAACAAGGCTTCTTCACAGCTCTGCCATGGCTGTTTCCATAGCCACATGACCCAAGGCTAGTGTACCACAGCAGAACCGGCTCTGGGCATGAGCAACCCATCCCTGAACCAGAGGATCCTGGCACGGGGCACTGTGCTTTGGTACCAGGAAATACGGAAACACTGGGCGAGAAGTGTGAATTGTTCTATTAAACATACCTGGCAACTATCAGAAAAGAAAATATTACTGAAAAATCAGATGCCTGAAGTCAAGAAAAAGAACAATCCAGGGCTCAGACATAATCTAGGATATGTAAGACATAACGGAAATATATATGGACTTGGAAAGTTCACTTGTGAAAAAGCTGCATCATATTCTTAATTTATTCTGAGTTTTTCTGACCTATGAGACAAAATAATAGTCATGTTCTTCAGGAAAAGAGAAACTTCATCCTACAGAATAAAGATTTGGCAATTTGCTCACTACACTTCTTTCATAACTGTCCATGAGACTACTCACAAGCCCACATTGTTCATTTTTGTTTTGTTCATTTTTTAATTAAATGAAGTCTATTGTATTTGGGAATATCCTGGAAAATGTTTGTAATCAAGTCCTTGATGGGTTTGTGGGGGTGAACAATGGCCTTTTTAATCCAATATTGTTTATGAAACTAACACCAATTAGGCCCATCAACAGTTACAAATAAACAAGACCTTCCTTTAAAAGAAACTACACCAACTATTGCAGAAAGTACTGAACATGAACGTGCACATGATTTTCACATCCACAAACAAGTCCTGGTCATCATGTGACTGTGACTCCTGCAGTGGCAGACTCACTTTGGGTGGCACAATCCTCCCCAGTGCACACAGGGGGGCTCTGTAGCAGCAGGATCCTCCTCCCATTTGTCCTTTGTAAGGACCTCTGGCTCTCTTTAGAGAAACTAACCAGGTTTAGCCAACGTGATGGCTCATTCCTCCTAGCCATCTGACCATCCTACACACCCAGTGACACTCTGTGAATCAGCTGGCAGTCTGTGAGGCCAGGGCAACAATTCCTCCTCCTCCCTGAAACCTCCCAGCGTTGTCTCTGACACCTCATCTCTCTACACGAGGCCAGCATGGGCATTCCAAGCTATTAAAAATATTTCAGGGCTCCCACGTGTTAGACTCTCTCTCTCCACTCTGAACCTGGAAAACAACCAAACTTTCTTTCCATCAAATACTTGAAGAGGCTAATGCACAGTTAAAATAACCCTGACTCAGAGCATTTAAGGAGCAATAAAAAGGACTGATTTACATAAGGGGATTTAGTCTTTTTTATATAAATTATTTCATTACGACAAGATGAGCAAACCACCCAAGTGTTTCAAACAGCATATGTTTAGGCTGGTTTAACAAAATGAGCAGCTACAAAAACATTACTAATATCTGGGAATTACTTGCTTATCTTGAACCCTTCTTATTTTAAAACTGAATTATCTGTATAGGTATATATATGAGCAAAAGGTTTATAGGATGCTACTTGTTGTTAGGCAGCTGCATTTTTGTAAGAAACATTAAATAAACTCAGGTATATAAAATCTATACAAATAATCCCTGTCAAAGATCTATCTAAATTTGAGACATCGAGGTGGGAAGAGAAAAAGGATGTGTACAACAAAGGGAGAAAGATCCAGGATATATATAAAGAGCTCTTAATTTATGTAGAAACTGTCCGGGCTCATATGTTGGGAAAACATTTCATCACTGGCTTCACTGCAGGTAAATAGTGATACAATCTAAATCAAAAACTGAAATATATCCAGCTGTCTAATAACAATGATAGCCTAACAGTGTTTCTAAGATCATTTAATAACATTTGAAAATGGCTTCATTATGGTAACACGTGTTGGATATTTTAAACATTACAATCTGTAAGACTTATTAAGTAAACAAACTTTATGTAAATAACATTAGGTTCAGCAAACTGAAGTCTCTTCTAAAACTTGTGATCAGTCACAAGGCTCTATGACTCTTGAAATCACCATTTCACTTAAAGGGGAATTGTTTCATCCCACCTCAGATATTTACATATTCAAAATGAGCACATATCTGCTGACCATAACTACTTTAGAAAAAGCTACCAAGCCTCACTGCATTTTTCCCTTGTGCAACCCATAATAACTCCTGATGTTGTTTTACATGCCTGCAAAGCAAGCGGCACCATGCTGCTCCTCACAGGAAACACTGATGCGTCCGCTCTGCTTTCTTTTCTGTGCTACTTCACCACGACAAAAATAAATATAAATAAATACATACGAAGACTCCTATGTGTTTTTGCTTGCTATGCACGACAAAATATGAGCTTTGCATCCAGAAAATAATAACAATAAAAATGCAAAGTTTAAATAAGATCACTCATTGTCTCTAGCTTCAACAGTACTCCAAGACAGAGCTCCTGCCTTTGTTTCTCATGTTGGGCTGCCACATCAGTGTTCTGCTCTGAGCACTAACCTCTGTGCCCTCAGTATTTCTCAACCTGCAATTCAAAACACATGCTGGTAGATTAAAGACAAGACAGAAAGAATGCACTCATACCCATGAATTACATTTTGAAGCAACTACAGCTACCATTAAGAAGTTATTTTTCTGTGTTTGGGTGGGTGGCTGTCCGCATATGTGCTCTTCACAAGGAGGGTGGTGAAAGAGGAGCAGCTTTCCTGAAGAGGTTGTGCGATGTCCAGCCCTGGATGCAGCTAGGCAAGGACCTGATCAACCACATTTAACTTGAAGTTAGTATTGTCTTCAGCATGTTGGTCATCCACCCCAGATGACCGGAGGTCACTTCAAACGTCCCTTCTAAATATATTATTCTGTGATTCCCTAAGAATGTAACTCTGGCTGATTTCAAGCCCTGTCTCACAAATAAATACACAGGCATTAAAATGCAGAGGCCTTCACGCATGCAAGGACCCAGAGCCCTGCTCAGCCCCTGGCAAACAGCACTCCTGCCAGAGTCGTCAGCAATGCCACACAGTTAATGAAGCTGCTGAGCTCCTGGTGCCCATGCTGAAGAAGTCAGGGCTGGAAACCTTCCCAACAGCAACTCTAATGCAGCTAAGGCTCATGAAATAAATGGCAATCAGCAATGCCAACACGACCACAGCTAATAGAATCTGTCTTGGCACAACACATTAGCCATGTCAAAAGGATTTGAGTAGGGATGGGCAACCCCCACAGTTACTCACTCCACAGTGGAGACAAAAAATCTGAGAGATAATATGAAGAGCTCAGACACATGAATGTTAAAAGGAAATTTTTCACATTCAGAGCAAATTATAAACCTCATAAATTTTATGTATCCACAAGAAAAACACAAACTGTCTGTACAAGAACAGTTGTCATAGGATCTTCAATGTCTTCTCATAAATAACATTGTGATTAACAGGAAAACCAACTTCACTGAAAGAAACACTAGTGAATATTGCCAAAGGTACAAATTCAGTAAGATGATGCATCGTTCAGTCTCATGATACAAGAATCAGATTGTTTAGTGTCTTATGACCTAGGAGTATTCTCTCCAGGCTGGAAAAGGACAATGCCTGTTTTTCTTGACCCTAGAAATTCTGCAGGACAGCCACTGTAATGGAAGAAGCTGTGGAAATCAGAGTCTTTATGCAGTAGTTACATGTCTAAATGGGCATGAGTTATTCCTCCACTTCAGTGTCAAGAGGATGCAGTGTCCACAAGAGCCCTGGAGCTCGGAGGCCAAGAACAAGTGACAGGCCCAAGGTGTTAAAGGAGATACAGCACCTACAGCCCCTTAAGAGTCACCTGTACATCCAGAATCCTGACTCTCTGCAGCTGTAGGTGTTGTCAGAAGGTGCAATGGCAGCACCTGCGAGGCTTAGGGCAACCAGAATTTAGCAGGATTTGTGGCTGAGGACAGCTGTTTGCTGTATCCATTCGTATCTGATTCTTTTGCTCAGATTTTTTTTTTAGCTCAGGATACCCTCATAAGACCTGCAGATGAAATCCTGCACTACTGTGCTCAGGACTCCTGCCATTTCCAGCCCCTGGGGCCATGGCTGAACTGGGTCAAGACAACAGTGGAATTAGCCTGGAACACAAACAGGGCCAATGGTTTAAATAGCCACCCACCACCTTTACAAGGAACGATTCTGCAGATGTGGGCTCAGCTTCCTCTATCTGTGGGACTTGAATCCACTGACAGCTCTACACTTAGTTACTGGAACTCTCTGAAGCAGCAGACATAGTCCATGTGTGGGTGGATTACAAGAATGCTTTGAGGAGTCTGTTCTCTGGAGGCAGATTGCAGCAATTTAAAAGGAATAATAAAAAAAAAAGAAGGCAAAACAAAAAGGGGAGGACTGGGATCTTCATTCATGGAGGAGCTAAGGAGATCTGGCACTAAGAGGTGACAAGCAAAGTAATTAGAAAATAATTATTTTAAGGGAGAAAGGGATGTAAAAGAGTAGAAGTGAGTCAAGATAATTTCAACAGAATGAATCATAAAAAAGTAATAAATACTTCCTGTTGTACTGGGTGACTGAGAGGAATGGGCATGCTCCTAACTAGACGTTAGCAAGATCTTAACTGGATCTTTGCTCCTGCAGCCGTTAAACAGGGGAAAAGCACAGCAACCAACTTCTATCTTCTATTCAGAAATCTTTTTGAAAACTTGCTTTCACAGTCACTTTATAAAATCTGTAATAGGCCATGTCAAACAAAAACCTCAGTATCACACAAATTCAATCAGTGGTGAACAACACAACAAAAATACAAATGCAATTGTCTGTTAGTCCACAGTGTTGAAGTTTCCACACCAGGAATTGCAAGACACTGTGTATGTGTCTGCAGTGCCCACTGTCTGCTAAAATCCATTTATCTAGATATTCACACAGACAATAAGATTGAAGAACCAAGATCTCCATACATATACAAGCCATCTTTTCCAAAAACAAAAGGACAAGGCACTGACAGGAAAGTGTAGGAATCTTATTAGGCTGACACTTTGTGTTTCCATATGACATTTCAAATGCTAGAACAAACAAAAATGCTGTTTTACACTTTAAATTCACAGTGAGGTTCAGGCCAGATTTAATGAATATATCTTTGTTCATGATACAAGTGCAAGAAAAAAATGACACCAGTCCTCTGAAGCAGATTTTGTGAAATTAAATTCTATTTTTAGGACCCCAAGCTTGCTCACTTTTAAGAGATTTTTTTTTTCAAATTCTTTGTCCTACTGCTTATTATTATAGTAATACCACACTGCAAGGCTAAATATTATTTAAACCACATTTAAATGATAATAGACCTCATTTGTTTCAATGCCTTTCCAAATGCTGAAGAAAAGAACTTTCCTTATTTTGTATTAGTTCTTGGTGCTTCTATCCTTTATTAATGGAATAATTTCCCTTTATTCACACCTAAATATGACTCCTCATTCAAATTCTCCACATTTGGTTTTTTCCTTCTATGAAACTGTTCATTTTTATCTTTTCCAAAGATTCTATATCTGTTTAAAAATGTTTTTTCTGGCTAAAATGTATACAGGAAATTTAGGGGTAAGCTTGTTTTCTGTGTAGGAACAAAGCTCAGTTTATCTATTTCCAGAACAATAGAAAGTAAAGCCTGATTTTGTACTAGGATGGCAACATCTACATGTATAAACCTGAAAGATAAGAAGTTTATTTTTAAAGAGAATTCGCTACTACTTCTATAGAATTTTAAAGTATTTAGGAAGCTGATGCAGGAAATAAAGAATAACCTAGCCTGAAAGTAAATTCCTAGTTATCTTGATGAAATGCATCTTGAAGGAATTAATAATTTTTGGCAGTAAAGTAATGGGCTTGTTATTTTGGGTAGTTTTTAAACCTGAAGGTCTGGGTGTTTGTGATTAAGGCTTAAACAATTTAGATTCTATGCTGGCTTCACCATGTAGTTCAAATGTCACACCAGGCAATATGCCTGATGTCTTCAAACTTAAACTTTCTCTAAAATGAGAATATTTATTTTTTTCCCACCAGAATATTAATCCTGTCTGCTTTAGTGTCCATATAATTAAGTCACTGGGGCAACTCATAGAACCACAAGTTCCTCACACACTCATTTACCCCTGGTCTGGGTTTTAAACTGTGAAGTCTGCTACTACATTTGCATATATAACTAGCTTGACAAGACATAGAAAACATCTGAAGGGTCTGAGAGCTGCAGGCAGGCAACTGGGAGTTCAGGGATAAGAGATCTTAACTTTTAAACAAGCATTTTCCTTTTGTAAGAGAATGAAGTACTTTAAATTGAAAAATAATTTTGCTATAATGCTTCTACATAAGAGGTAAAACTCTTCCCATCACAATGGGGTGTTTTTCCTTCTTTTGTCTCATATAATAACCCTTACTTATGTTTTTCAGACTAGCTTTTCATTTCTCATCCAGTAATGAGTCAAAACATGAAAAACAAATAGTATTAAAACACATTTTCTCGGTGCCAATGGTTTAAATGTTACAGGCATAACCATGCAGCTCCTTCTCCATAAGCACACACTGTTACTGTTCAAATGCCCTTTATCCAGGGCAATGGAAGCACCAGACTCTGCATAAAGAAAGTCAGGTACACGTTCAGCACTAGCTCTCTTTACCAGATCTGAATGACAGCTGACAAAATTCTGAAGCTGGAAGAATTTTGAACAAAAATTCACTATAATTAAAAAAATATTGTTTATTAAATAAAATCACAGCAAAAGTCCTTGAGTACATTCAGTTGGACAATGAAAGCTAAAACTATTATGATAAAGCAATGCTGGATGCTATTATTCTGGCCAACAAAGTTCATTAAGGACATTATTTTTGTCATTGTACAGATAGATAAAAAAAAAGAAAGAAGAAAAGGGAAAATAACTGTTTTTCTACATGCCCTACTAGCTGTAGATTTGAAGGAAACTCCAACAGCAAGCAATACAAAAATATAAAGAACAACAGCTCTTTGGAAAATTACAAGGCAAAAAGGTGGCCAAGGACCAGAGACCACAATTACTTGACTGTTTTCATGCAGTTTCAACTGTATTTATTTTCTCCATGCCCAGTGGCATGAAACATCTCAGGAGGACTTAGGAATTGCATGGAGCTTTCACTGTGAGAATATAAGTAAAACACTCAAATATTCAAGGACAAGAAAGGTTCTCAGAAAAACAATGTAATCCAGCATGCTACAAGTATATGCAAAAGTAAGTATTGATTCACAATCACCAAATAGTGAAAGAGTTTGAAATATGTAGTTGAAGAATACTTGCATGTTTTCCTCATCTGCATTCCCTGTAACATTTGTAAGAGCTTCCCTTCAAAGCAAACAACGCATGGCACATCTTCCTAAACAAACAGACCAGATGGAGCAACTTGTTTACTATGCAGTGAGTGTTTGCTCCAGATCTACAACAGTAGAAAGAAGACAGCCCGAATGTGTAGGTCACAGGTGAAGTAAAAAGCAATATACAGCAATCCCAAAACCACAAGGCAGCCAGAGGAGAGTCTTTCAAAAAAACTTAGAAGAAATAATTCCCATCGTTGCCAAGAAATGAGTAGGTGGCGGGCAGTTTGCATTAGCCAAGACAACCCAATACAAAAAAACACAAAGCCTGAATTATCATCTTGGCAACAGAGAAGAGAGGGGTGCTTTTAGCAGACAGCAGTTAAGGATTTGGCAGGCATCTGGAGGAAAGGAAAGAGTGCGAGTCGAAGATAACGCTAGTATCATAGGTCCAGATAAGAGAGGAAGATAAAGACACAATGAGAAATACACAGCAGAAAAATAATGAATTCTGATAGCAGTATATCATCCACTAGGACCAACAGAAGAAACAAGCAGAACAGCAGAGATCTGTGAAAGCACACATTTGGAGCAGAGAGTAATATCAGCAACACTGAGAATAGTCAAATATTGTGCAGAGACAGTAACACACACCTGCAAAAGCAGATGATTAACTTTTTGGTTACAGAGAAACAGAAATAAAGGAAGTTAATGAATGAACTATAAAAGATTTTGGAAGAAAGTAGGAGAGGGACACTTGGAAGTAAAGGTACAGTACAGGTTAGAAACAGTGATGGGAGACTTGGACAAGGGTGTTTCAGACTTAGGGACTAATAAGGGGGAAGAGAAAAACTTGTCAATCTAACAGAGTACCCCTACTTTCTGAAATGAAGCAGGAGTTAATCTACTAAGTGTAAACAGCTTGCCTTGTCCTAGTTAATTATTTAACCTTCACTTCTTGCTGAGGGTGAAGTACTAAAAGCATTACAGGTGCTTCATAATTACCACTGGTTAATAGAAGAAAGGGACGTGATGAAATATACATTTAGAATTCAGTCTAATTTTATATGTGTGTTTAATTTACCCTCTGCATTTCCTTTTGGTAAATAAAAGTATTTTGATTCACCTGCAACAGCACAGAGCAACACTAAAGACTAATCCAACAGTTCAGCATGGAACATCTTTCTTTCCTTCACGCTATAAAGATGAAATCTTGGAGCTTGCTTTGTCTTCCCATGATTGACATTACAGACATGTAACTGGCAGACAAAATCAAACAGCTTAAGACGAAAATGTTCACACTGGTAGGTCATGGGGAGCAAAGAAACTTACCAGTTGCTATAAAGTTCACTCTGGAACAAAAGCCCAAATGAATTGCACTGTGTCGAGTCAAACAAACGAAAGTACAAAACTAACAAAACCCCTTTTTGCCTCAGTGAGCCCCAAGACCAGCTCAGGATCCTCTTTGCCAAACCAAGCACCCAGTGCTGCACACTCGCATAACTCCACTGCAAATCTTGCTTTGTTTAATGCCTCAACTTACCAGGTTTAGATAAAAAGCTACATGTTAAATGTTCAAGTGAAGAAAAACATTTCGTCGTAGAAGTGCAAAGAAAATACTTAGTTATTTCAGTCTGTATTAACTAAACCCTAGAAACTAATAAAAAAACCCCAAGTTATTTTCAACAGATTGTTTTCTGCTAATTTCACTGTATGTAAGAATAAGCCTTATAATATTTGAATGCTCAAAGACTGTGTTACAGGGAATTTCTGAACCAACCACTATGACCTGCCCTGTTATTGACCTACTGAAAATGCCTATCTTACTAAAATTCCATTTCAGCTTTATTCTTAGTACTTTCCCTGAGTGACCTTTGGAAATCCTGTGAAGGACACCACATTTCTCCTCCATTCTCTTGCAATAAATGAAACTTCTTCATGTTCACAAGCCGTGGACAGCAGTTCTTCTTGCTTCCAGCAGATAGACAAAATAACAGAAGGCAGCAAGAGAGACTGAAGACCAAACAAAGATTAACAGCACTGTCAACTTGTTCATTAAAATTTCCACATGTTCATCTGCATTAGATCAGCTAGAGATGCATTTAAAAAAAAAAGCCTTTCATAAGGATTTGTTATTTTCCCAAGTATAAATTGCTAGAGGTCCAATACATGAGAAGTAAAAAGTGACTAACAAGAATTTAAATGTTAAAACATTATCTATTTCATACAAGAATTGTACAGATTAACTAGATCAATATTTCTAAGCGCATTCAAAGAAGGAATGTTAGAACGACTCAATGTTCATAAGTTATCACTTGGAGGAAGAGCACACTTATATTAAACAAAGTAGGTGGGAGAATTCTGAACTTACCTTATTCATAAACAACTGTTTTTCTCACTTTAAATCTTTTCACATTCTGAAAACAAACTTACTGATACTGTCTTTCAATCCTTATCTCATGTTCTTAATGGCTAGATTTAAAACAACGTTTGCTTTTAAACTGGGAAACTGGTGCCTGGTAACAGATCTGCTGAAGTGAAATCAAGCATTTACTTCCCTTCAGTTCCTGTCTTCTTCGACCTCTTTGAATTTGACCAAATTCGAAACTGATTAACAAGCAATAAGGCTATCTTAAAATTAGCTATGGCCAGTAATGCATGTCACTGTTGTAATAATGCTGCTTATATTTTCAAGGAACTTTATGTTAGAGAGCCTCTAAACTCAGTCACACAGAAATGTAAAAAAATTTAAGACATCAATTGAAAACACACAGACACAAAAAGTCTGTTTGAACAACTTTGTGTCTTAAGATGATTTAATAATCCAGTAAGACCATAACATTTTACCAAAAAAAAGAGGAAAAAAATCCAGTGTTCTTCATGAAACACAGTGAATATCCACTTCAGTCAAAGGAAGTTACTCATGTCCTACAATATCAAAAGTAGAATATGGAAGAAAAAATGCAGCACAAAATGAATGCAGTATTATAGTAAGATACTTAACCAGCCCACTAAAGTGCTCCTTGTTCACCTGAAAAAAACTGAAAACGCACTAAAGTCTCATTTCCCTTGGCTTTCCAAAAATCAAACACCAAACTGCACCTATTCAATACTCCTAAATTTATCACTGCAAATGTAAGCACTGAAGTGGTGCAGGGGAAGAAGAGGTGTAAACAAGAAGTCTTCAGAGACTGAACTGCTTTGTATGCTTTTCATCTGTTATTTAACCTACATTTTATATATTTTATTTTCATCACCTGTGTATCTTCTGCACTTCATGTATTGTGGATGTTGAACTTCTGAGTGAATAGAGACATTCACGAGCAGGGGTTGAGCTGGAGTTTGTCCCCTACAGATCCAAAAGCTCATGCTATCAGGTCAAACTTATCACTGAAACTGAACCTACTGAACTCCAGGGTGTACACCTCAGTTTCACCACTGCCCTAGGCAGAATCCTTCAAGCAATAACAAAGAACTCCCTCTATGCCACCACACTGTTATCCACTTTAATTCATCCACAGAATGCATACTCCTTATGTTATTGTGCTTTGACTGTAACGTTTTGGGAAATTAGCAAAGAGGTAGCAAAACATAGCATCTCTAACAGAAAATTCATAAATAGCAGAGTTCATAGAAAAATGTTATATAGTCTCAGAAGGCTTCAAGAGATTTAGCAGAAAAAATAGTACGAGACAGAATTATTATTTCATACTGATACTCTGAACTTGTCTTATTATATAAAACAACAAAGAAGGACAACACAAAGGGCTGTTAAACTGTCAGTATGGAAACATCTAAAGCTTAATTTTTTCTTGCAGTTTGAATGACAAATCAAATCAGTCTCTTGATCTGAACAGACAGGCAAACACGTCCACCAGCACTGGTTTACTCAAAAAATAGCACCTTAAAGCTAATTGATATGATAGCTATCAGTGAGTACATATGATTGCTGCCACAGGTATGCAAGCATGCTTCTGATTAGATGGGCATCTTCTCAAGCATAATTAAATAGAATTTATATAAAAAGGGTTCTGCAAAAACTGAAGAGCTGTAAAAATTATCTTATTCTTCCAAAACTCTGAGTCCTCTTTCAGATTAATATAATCTATACTTGCAGACTTTTCCATCTCATCCAATTAAAAAAAGAGAATTCTGCAGTTACCAAAAGCAAAAAAAAAAAAAATCCACCGAAAACAAACCCCCAAAACCACAAAAATCTCCAAAACATCAAATAAACACCAATACCACTTAACTTAATGTTCTATTATTTGTGGTTTTTGCAGGCAAAATGTTCCCTAGAAGGGCCCCAGTTACTGTAGGACCTGGTTTTCCAGCATCCATTATCTGAAATTGTCAGAAGACCAAAGGCTGAAACTGCCTCTGGACTCTTCCCCAGTTGATTGGAAGGTTTATCGGTGGTATCGCTGGAATGGAGATTTCATCATAAATCCTGTGTGACTTCAGGGCGTGTAGATTAATAAAGGCACATCATGTACATTGCAAAATTACAAAGCCTTTACAAGGACCAGCCGAATTCTCTTAGAGAACTCTGGACAGATGGCAGGATTGACTATCACTAAATCAGCTTAGTCAAATACATTATTAGTTCTCCAGCCCAATATTTGCTGTGTATTCCCAACGAAACTGCTGAATGGAAAGGGCAATGTGTCAAGCTTATAGCAAGTAAACATCAGGAATCCATTCTTCTCCAAGATCAATCTCCTCCTGATGTGCTAGAAATTCATACAAATTACAAAAAAAAAAAGCTCCTCTTGAAAAAGAAGCTCATTACAAAACACTAAAGATTGATACCTAAACTCCACTTTTTTGTGCATTTGCTATTTAATTAAGTGTCTGTTAAGCTGTTTCTTTGCGACTATGGAGTATTTCAGGAAGATTGGGAAGTCTGACTGCCACAGAACCCCCACATCAATGAACAAGCATAATGGGCTTTTAGGTATCTAAAATAACAGGTCCCTCAAAGGCTGGAGTGCAGCTTCTCTGCAAGATAATTCCATCAGCAAGGGATGAGTGCTTCACTTATCAGAACTGCCACATAATGCTCACGCACAAATTAACGCTTGCAAGAAAAGATGCATGATTCCGCTTTGGTTTCTAGAAGGCAATTCTGAGCTCTTGTTAATTTTCCTCTTAAAAGCACAAGGAATCAAAAGCTTTCATAGGATTACCAGATTTGTAACCAAGCATACACAGAGAAATTTGTTTTTTCAGTAATAGCAAAAACTTCTTTTGATGGAAGTCCCACGCATTCATATTTTACTAAAAGAAATTATTCTCAAACATTTTTGTCTGTCCTCTGTGCAGAGATAATTCTTCTCCCTTGTCACCATGAGGTTAATGCTCAGAAAGGAGAACAAAGTGATTATTACTGTGCATGACAAGCATTGCTTGCTGCAGCAATTACTCTTCAATCAGAATGTTACTTTTGTTTACACTCAACAAGGATAAAAATATGAACTCTAGATATTACCATATGCTAAACACACATTTTACACTGCTTGAATTATGAGCAGGCAACACACTTTAATACAGGTGTGGCATGGCTTTTAATGCAAAATTATGACACCTCTTTTGAAATCTTAACATTCTGTGCTATTAAATACCTGTTCTCATTTTCATCTGCATGACAGAGGTGGTTAATTTTATTTCCATCAATACACTGAACTAACAGGTATATTTTCATTTGTATGACACTGAATGCTGTATTCTTATAACCTGTATATTTATTCCCCAGAATTATTATCTAAAATACAGTCAATGCTTCAACTTTCCAATGAAAAGGTTAAAAAAAATTAGCTCCAAAGACAAGTACTGTGATTTTTCAATGCATGTTAAGATTTTTATAGTGATACCGAGAGCTCATGAATAGAATTTGCATAGACAGCTCACAGTCTCCCCAAAACATTTCAAAATTGATTCCTTCTGTGATTTGACTGAATGGTGTGGAGTAATTTATTCACCATTGTTTGGGACAGGCTGTTTAATTCCCTTCTGACTCTCAAACGACGTGAGAGGTTGCGTGTGTCTCTGTGTTAGCGCAGGGCCCTGTTAACTGCATTAATCACACACAACAGGCCTGTGCTCACTTAGGTGGGTCTTTTCAAATAGATGGCAATTAAACCTCCTACATATGAATCACTTTGCATTCACAGAATACTTTCTATATGAGCACTAAATATTTACAAATGAGGCTGGCATATTTTATATAATTTCACCACCTTGGCTGAGATGACAAAGGAGCGCTATCATTATGTACATAACAGAGTTATAGGCAGGTGCAGATTAAACAAGGGCGCCTTATTCCTGACTCCCATCCTCCTACTAGGGCTGTGGCACCTGGACTCTGAACTTGACACACCACTCATATTGCTGGCTTGAAATAAAAGGTGTCCCAATTCTGGATAGTTTACAGGACGTTTTGCAAGAAAAAATTTGTGATTGTAACTTAAGATCTGAAGAAGCTTCCCACATATCCTAGTCTGTTCATTTAGACCACACTCTCTTCCACAGGAATCAAAAAAAGTGAGACGAGCTGTCTCTGCTGAATTCCTAGCTCTGAAAAACACAAACATCATCAACTTCAAGTCTAACGCTGCAACCCCAAAGGAATTTTGGAGGAGGAAAAAGCTAGTGACTCCTTCACAGCCTCCTTCAAAATGACAAAGATAAAGAGAAGAGTCAATATGCTAATGGTCACAGTGCTGCTTATTAGAGACATTTTAAAATGAAACCTCTGTCTCATGGGAAGCTCCAATCTGCTTTTCAACGATCAACAAATATACTTCTAGAAGATCAAAATCAGAAAACTCTTTTCCCATGGAAGATGGAATATAGCATATCGAACTGACTCTTACTAGACATTTTTATTTGAAGTAAAAATATTTCTACTTTCCCAAAATGAAATACCTTCTGTTTTGTTGAAAACATTTTAACATTGGCTTATTATCTATGTTTTCAGTGTTAGGGCCTTTGATTACCTTACCCTGTGTTTTAAAAAACACAAAGCAAAACTGTAAACATATTTACTATGCAAAGCATATGATACACTAGATTATAATTTGTAAATAAGGCATTAGAGATTTGTAAACTGAGATTTTGCAAATCCTGAAACAAATGCAGGATGCATTTGTTTAAACCAAACCACACAAAGCAATCAAATGCGCCTACTTCCAATTTCTGTACTTCTGTCTTTTATGAATTACTCCTTACACTGTATCCTGCAGAAAGAATATTTCTGGTTTTATTATTATTATTAATACTTGTTAAAACCTGGATAGCCTTAGCATTTTACCATCTTCAGTTGAATCAGCTGGCCTTTCATTTTGTCTTTATAACCAGCCACCATCATGCACAGTTTATCTATGAATAAACCACTTGGTAACAGTACTTTGTCACCTTCACATATATTATTGATGAGAAAGCTGACAAGCTGCCAATTAAGATGCTCCACCACTTGTCCCATCTCCAGGCTCAGCCTGAGGTATGGATGGAACAGCTGAAGTGAAAACTCAGCTTTACATTTCAAAGAAAGTTCAAAGGCAGTGAGAAAAGGCTGCCCTGCAAAGGACACAGAAATTGTGTTTATTGCTGGAAAAGTTTATTTGAGTAGACTGTATTATTTACTCTGCATGATAATAAAAATTAGACTGTGAGTCTAGTCTTGTTCAACTAGATGTTCTACTTAGTTTTGCATCCAGTTTTAGTTTAAATCTCTTAATCTGACATATAAAACAATTACAACACTAATCACAGTTTAGTATCAAATATCAATAGAATCAATACAGATTCAAATAATGGTCAAGATATAAATCAAGCAGATTCAAGTGGATTTGTGTTTCTACTGTTACCCCAGCAAGACATACAACAGTATTTCTTGGACTCCAAAGCATTGCCAAGTGATAAATTAAAGGTCATATCAAAAGTGTCTGAACTGAGGATGCCTTTAAATGAACAAACAACCCTGAGGTCACTTGTATTCTCTGCTTCCATCCAAATTCTCAGGTTGTCAAAAATCACCAAGCCATTCCATAAACACTAAGTATTTATTCCATGACCAATTAGTCCTTTCCAAATGAAGTATAACAGAATAATTTATCCAACAGAAATTTATCCAATTAAAAAAATTAAATATTTTTTAAAATGCACATATGTTTTAAAGAGATTAATACCAAATGAGATTACACTGGCTGCATCGCAAATCTTTAACCTTGGTTTTGAAAAACCACACAGCCTTTCTTTCCTGTATTTTTGAACATGAGACTAAATATCCCATTGTAAGACACAATTATCAGCTGCCACTGAAAGTCATAAATACAATAAACAGTACAACTTTGCAATGATAACTCCACACTGTAAGTATACTCTATCTACACTATCAGCTAATGAAAAAGCTGAGCTAAATCAGCTAACAGGGAACACAAAATACTTCTCTTACCTCCATTTCTGTGCAGGGTAAACGGCCTGATTTATCTGGAAGAGAAAAAAAAAGTTTTCAGATAAAGTAAGAGACGATGGAAGAACAAAACTAAAAAGTTGAGTCACTTCTCTGAGTAATTGCCAAGTATTCCCAGTCTTACTTGAATCACACATTTCAATAATGTTTTTATTATATGTGCATCATGGTATTAACAATAAGAAGGCCCTACCCTTTTTATTTGGATTCTTTACAATAATAACTTTTAAAAAGCTGTGTCTTTAATGCCTGTCTTCATTATTTAAATTGTATGATTGATGTTTGGCCATGGAGGGAACATGAAAACACGTTGGCTTAAATTAAGCTGTAGCAAATAGTTATTTCAAGAGAATAAGCAGCATTAATTCATAAACTAGGGAAAAGCCACTGTTTCATCTGATACTTCTGGGATTTCAAAGAGTTCAACAGAAGTATGAAGTTGAAGCAAATTAAAGTTAAAACATTACTGTACTATTTTTGTAAGTCCCACTTGTCAATTTTTGCATTTCCTCCGAGTTCAGAAATATCACTTTGGAATTTGTATAATAAAGAAAAATTAAGTTTCTGAACTGTTTCATTAATTTGGAACCTCAATTTTCTGAAACACAAAACAGTTTTATACCAAAGTGGATTGACAGCTTAGCAAAAAAGGAGACTGAAATTTCACAGCGCCTTAGGAAAGTATAATGTCACTGAAACAGCAAGTTTATAATTTTGTGTTAATAATCCTTATCAAAGTAGGGTGAAGGAATCCAGATAGGATGACTTCCTGCCAGAAAAAAATTATTCAAGAGTTAACTGTTAACAAAAGTTAACTGTTCCACAGAAATCTATTCATTTGAAAGAGGATCTACCCAAAATTTTGATTTCAAAACACACAGATACAAATGTTACATTTTTGTCTTAGCTTTTCGGCTTTGTTGCATTCACACTGCTGGTTTAGAATTTGCAGTGACCCAATAGCATAGAGCCTACAAAACACATGACAGAATTCTGAGACCTCACGTACTCAAAAACCAGAACAGGATGCATTTGCTTGACTGTGCGTACTCCAAGAGCACATGTTCAGGTGACGATTAGGAAGGATTTACTGCAGTGGTTTGGAAAAGCCTGTGATCTGTACCCATAACTGGAAGGACCATTTTATCAGACTGGCTGACAAGCCCAAGGAAGCTCAACCAACTGGCTGGCACAATGTTTGCACGGAGGAGTGATCACACTGACTTCATATGACAAATGTGAACAGCATGCAAACCACTCAGCTCTGGGAAGAGTCACCTGCACAGAAAAAAATGAATTTTTCATACTGAACTGGTCACCTTTCCTTTGAAATTAAAGGTTAAACACATCCTGAATGGAGAACACACACCTAAAAGAGTGAAAGTTGTTTACTTTCCTTTGGAACTGTTGCCAAAGCAAGCTAATGCTTAGCACTGGTGTCTGACTTCAAAACCAAGAGCAGAAGAGTGACTTAAAAAGGCTTTTGCATTGCATATTATCTTTTCAAAAGGACTGGTACCTCTGGTTCATTCACTTTCAGATCCACATAATAGATTTTTTGGTATTTAAAATGGTAACATTCACGTGATAGTTACAAACTATAAACAGGAAAAAATTACTGAGAATGTTTCTTAACTGCTAGGATTATTAGCAGATTTATTAAAATTAGGGGTTACTTTTGTGAAATCAAATGACAGGTGACCAAAACAATGTATCTTTATGATACAACATGATCAAGATTAAGTCAGAGAAAAGCAGTCAAGATAGGGGAAGAAAAAAGCACACTCTGACTTTAAAAAGACACTACTTTTTAAAAATATTACTACTTTATTGAAAAGTATTAATTTTAAACCTATAGTAATGCAGTGCATACAGCAGGCCACCAATGTTTGCAATCACTGGTAGTTTAAAATATCTGGACTTGCATCTCCTATGGCCAAAGGGAACAGGAGCCGAGCTGTCCACTAGATCCTCTGAGTAGCACAAAGTATTCATTGCTGCACCTCACAGCAGTGCTGACATCCTATCAACATCCTTTTAGAAGTCCCAAACAAGTCCTGAAGCACAGAAAACAAATAAACGAGCCCAGACCAAAACAAGAAAGATAAAGTTTGAATTTCTGAAAGTAACAGCAAGAAGCATATCTTTGATAAACTTCCATGAAAGCTGTTCCTCAAGGAAAAGCACTCAAACTCCAGAGTGCTTTTTAATTATTAAACTCAATATTTATTCTTATTTACACCAGCATTTTAAAACCCAGTAGTATTGTCATGAGTGCACACGCTGGGGCACGAAAGGCGAGTAACAAGTCCTTCATGCACCCAGACAGCATCCTAACTGGTGCAAGCAACTGACCTAGAACATTTTAATATACACTGCATCATGGTAATTATCACCCATCCCATTTGCCCCCGTACCTGACCCAGCTATACACTCAGCACATTTCCCAAAGCTGTTTGCAGTCACTTGTGGACTCCCTCCATTGGGAATTTACGACATTTCTGAAGAGATCATTAACAATACTGTTGATGCACTCACATGCATCTATCAAGACTGAAATTAATTTATTTTTATATGGCTCAAGCCAATTTATTTATACTGGCTTTATCTATACTGGCTGGGAGTAGAAATTTCTTCTCTCTTCAGCTGACATGATTGAAAAAGCAGTAACTCATAAAAGTAGCCTAAGGGTCACACTCCCTTCATTAGCACTGGAGAAAAAAAAAATTCCCCATAAGTCATAGAACAGTCTCTGTCTGCAAGCAGGATGAAGTGCTTCTCTGGCAAACAGGTGAATTCTTAAAACAAACTATTTCAGCTGCTGATTCTTAACAAAAATGAAGACTTTTCCAGATTTCAGAACCATTCAACTAGATAGTCACTCTTACTGCCAAAAAATATTCAACAATAATTTTCCATGACAGTTTTCAAATAGAAACTAATGCATTCATTACTAATAAACAGCATAACTTTAACTGTCAACTTCAGTTTATAAACAAACTACAGTTTGGAAAATTAGATCATTTTTCACTCTCAGCTTGTTGAAACGTGAAAAGTGAACAGTTTTTGAAAGAAGCAAAGTGATTTACATTGGAGTTTTCCTGTATTTCTAAAAACAGTCTTCAAAGAGACACATTTGACAGAAAAAAAAATGTAAAAGAAACCCTAAACCTTCACATTCATTTTTTGTTCTTCAAAATTTCTATTTGAAAAGTATTCTTCTGTCAAACACTCAGCAAGAGGAGTCATGACAAACTTTCCTCAAGCACTAGGGAAGACTGTCTCATCCTTTAAGGCAGGAACTCCCTGTACTCCTAACCAATGGTAAAAAGCACACATTGAAGACTGACTTTTAGAAGCTACCTAGATAACTCAGTATGTTAGCATGAACTGACCCAGGGTATTTGTAGGACAGCACGTGGGATATGCCAACCCATCTGCACTCCTCTATCTGAAGAAAAATCAAGCTGCAGAGTTGACTTTAATGATGTGACATCACAATCACAGAGCCACCATTTCAGCTGTAATCAGCTGGCCTAAGAGCCCTGCAGCTCAGAGCATCTCCCCAGCCTTCCTCTGCTGTCTCAGACTCCTCTGCTCCCATCAACAGGCAGCTCCTTCAACACCGCTTCTGCCAGAACTGAAATTATAAGTACTGATTTTCTGGCAACATTGTGGCTGATGCACGTATTGGCAACAACCCCGAAACTCATTTTGTGTTAAAGATTAAAATGACAATTGAATGTCACAGCCCACTTTTGCAGGTTTGGAGTGAAAGCAAGCTGCTGTTGCTACAATAACAGAACTCAAGTTGCCCTCAGGAATGACAGACACCGCCTCTCTGTACTGGAGGACAGTGGAAGAGGAGCATGAAGAAGAAGGAACATAAGGGCTAACCTAGGGAAAGGGAGCAAGAAAGAACATGAGAGTCACTAACTCAAGTTCCTTGAGTTGAACAGTCTTTAATCACACCCCACAAATTAACAAGAAATTGAATTTGTATTTGCTTTCTAGTTTTCACATCTTCAAGAGGCACCATAGCTACAATAGTGAGCTTGTCTTTGCCCTCAAGAGAATAAGGAGTCTTCAAGGGAAAAAAAAAAAAGAAAAAAAAAAAGAAAAAAAAAGAAAAAAAAAGAGTATTTCAGACTCATGTTTAAACATCAAATTGGAGAAACAGGGGTAACTAATCTGAAATTGGTCAGATTAGTTACCAAAAATGACAAGTTCATCAATGCAAGAGTCAAGATGAGCACCAATAAAAGGAAAGGGTCTGAAAGAAGAAAGCAAAGGCAGTCATGCCACAGAAGAGATAAATATGCAAAGAATGGGATTTGTAATTAAATGGAGAGGAAAATATTGATGTAGGAAAAGTGAGTCAGGCTGAGGACAGACAGTGAAAACTTGTATGATAAAAAGAAACAGGAAAAAAATGAAAAATATGAAGACAAACATAGGCAAGGGTTATCTTAGGAGTAAGACACATCAGGATGCAGGGAAGAAGGTCAAAAAGAGTGAGAACATGAGGAAGAGGAATGAAGCAGACTGGATTAGGAGAGGCAATCAGAGACCCCCTTGGAGCAGGAAACACAGAGACCCAAGTTCTTAAGAAAAATACTTCGGCTTTGAGGATCAACATATCCTTCCTTTAAACTGTAATTAGAAGGTAACAGGCAATGGGAAGACATTTTTAGAGCTTGCGGCTTTTTGGAATGACTCATGATTTCTGTATCACACTACAGCTGATGACAGTAATTATATGCCTCATTTTTCTGCTTAGGAAAGAGAAAACTGTAAAAATTTTAAGAGAATACAAGGAAAATTCTCAGAGAGGTTTCTAGACCAATGGCAATCAGGACTTTTCTTCCCTGTGCCAATCTTTTTTCATGCCTTCTTTTTTCTCCATTCAATACTTCATTGAAGTTACTCCTCATTTTGAACAGTCATAAGCACTTTTTGCCTCTTGCACAAAGTGCCTAAGAGGTCTTCTGTATTATTAGCCTGTTAAATTTTGTAATAAAAATATTTTAAATTGCAAATTAACAATTAAAATCCATGCTACCTTAGTGCTACCAGTCTCCTTAGATGCTTAAATACAGATACTGCACTCATCCTCCTCCAGCCTGTACAGGTATCAACTTTTCCCAAAAAAAGTCTGAATTTGCAGAGTTCACGTGTCTTGATTTTTATTTTTATTTTTAATTTCTGTTACTCTGATCATATTCTAATTTTTCCTGGAGCTACCCAATTGCCTGCTCATTCAACAGGTATGCGTGCTCCTGGCAGAACTGTGACTCCATTCAAGTCATCAGCAGTTTCTCCCATTATTTCTGATGGACCCAGAGCTTCAAGCAGGTTACAGCTTTTCTAAACTGATAACTCAGCACAACTGGATCTGTTAAGAACTGTCACTGGCTGTTAATAAACTCTCTCAAGTAAATGAAAAAGGAGTTCTCTTGATTCTCCTCTACCTCAGCTATGTCTTTGCAGTCTTGTATTTGCACTATACAAAGTGACTCGTCTCCTTTTGTTCCTCCTAAAGTGCACAGTAATAAAATACAGTATTGCAATCACAGTTGCATGTGTCATGCAAGTTGTTTAAAGGTTTTATCAGGAATAGAACAATACTGTCTCCTTATTGGATCTGATGCTGTAACGTGATAAACTAACTCAGAAACAAAGAGTAAACACTACTCAGTTTCCTTTTAAGAGATATTATGAAAAAGCTTCTCCACTTTCATGAAGATATGTTCATTGCCAACATGGATGCAGGATGTTACATACCTTTAATCCTCTCGTTACCTGCAACATTCCTACTCTCTTGGCAAACACAGGCTTGGGTAAGACTCATCCCCAGCTCTGCTGCCATGTGGGTCATTTGCACTGCCTGTCACTGTGATCCTGTCCTGCTCTCAATTGTCCTGTTCAAGGCTCTCTCTCTCTCTTTCTCTCTTCCCCTCTGTCACATCATACACTGCTACTGCCCTCATTTCCAAAGCTCTGCTTGTACTCCTCCAATGCCACCCATCCTCTGTCACTGGGCACTGTGGGGTGAACTCTCACCTCCAGCCAGCCCCAAAGCTGGACTCCATTATCCACCCTATCCATTACCTATTCCACCCCCCCACCAAAAGCACCTTTGTTCTTTCTCCAGCAATGCCCCATAGGGACATGATATTAACTCTGCAACATCATGACAGATGTCTCATTTTTCACTCTTCTCTTCAATTGCTGTTAACAATGACAACTAAAATTCCATTTTCCTTTCTAAAGCAACATTTTTACTGCATTAGCCAAGAAAATCTCTGCTCAAGTACAAATGTCTTATCTTTTACTTTAAGTCATTATTAATACCAGGAGCCCACAATTCCTCAAAGTTCTTCTTTCAAAGTTCAGAGTTCAATGTTTTCCTTAGGAATAAATGCAGTTTTCAGACAACACCAAATCAGAGTCCATTTGTTCACTGCATACTTACCATCTTCAACATTTCTCCATACAAATAGAGACAACTAAGGTCACTTATCCCTGTTGGCAATTTCCTTCCATTTTTTTTGTGCAAGCATTTGAAATATGCACTTTAAAAAAAAAAAACCAAATAGATTATTTGTTATGCCGAGAACTTTTTTTTGCTTATTTCCTCCTCCCCCACCAGAGCAGCCTACAACAGGATGCCCAGCATCTGCTGATACTCACAGAGAGCCCACAAAACCCCCAGTGCATGGGATGCATCTGCATAAGCCATGACTGGAAGCCTTCCAGTTCACGCTGACGTACTGGGAACCACACTGATGACAGAAAGCCTGGCACAAATAAGGCCTAAATTTTCTCTCTTCCACACATCAGTAGAGCAAGAAGAGATAAAAGCATCAACTCACTGAGGCTCCTCTCTGCTGTCTAGCACTATTTTCTTCCTATCTTGACATCCAATATTAAAAGACCTATATAGGTATCTGTCTTAAAACTCTGGCACAAAAAAGTGAGGCTCAATACATCAAGCCCTACTATTTTTAAATACAGATGTTTCTGAATACCCTTTAATTAGATTTGAATTTCTAACATAACTAGGTCTTCATCCTAAAGGTATTATTTATTTTAGCACTATTCACAGCAACACCTCTTTCAAAATTTAAACATCAAGACAGGCTATTCCAACCCATCATCTTTAAAAAGGGTCAACAAAATTAGAAGAAAAATGGTAGTACATTCATTTTCCTCTAAAAACCATGCATATTCTTCCTCAGTAATCTACCAGGGACTGATAGGTAACAGTGTCTTCATGCACACAAGTTAAATTTGCATTTACTCATCCCGTTTCTCCATTCTTGCCTTCCAAACCTGGGCACACAAGGATGTAAAAGGGACATGGAAGTCATTAAAACTGCCAAGACAACATAAACTATTCTTCTCCATCGTGTCTCACCCTGAGCCCTCTAAGTCCCATGAAAGCCGCCATGCAGTCAACTTTTCTGTGATCTTTTTGATTCAAAGCCAGAATACTCCATGTATTATGCCCTCCTGCTGAATGACTGGCAGATTTCCAAGAGCAAAATCTGCATAGCACTTACTTCTGGTAAGACCAGCAGTAACTTCCCTGTGTGCTTTCTCTTGTAGGGCTGGAAGATGAGGCAAAAAAGGGCCACTGACACTACCCACAGTTCAGGGTCTCGGGAGGGAGACAGAAGGCCAAGGAGCACCACACTCATGCCAGCCCTCAAGAGCCAACAGCTGGAAGTGAGCCTGACTCGGTGTTCAAAACACCCTCCATTGCCGCTTTCCGAGACCCTCGTGGCTGCTCCTCTGCAGGAGCTCAGTGCAATGCCCAAAGTGGATGGCTGCCTTTGCTAAGCCAGGGGTCTGGCACTAACAGCACATCCAGGGAAACTCATTTTACCAAGCCTGCTCACCCCCAAAACTGTTCTCCCTGGGAAGGAGGTGGCACAGCCTCTGTGCTGAAAAGCAAGAGCTCCTTATCCAGCTTGCAGCAATGACACAACCCCAAAGAAACAGCCTCTGGTGCCCTGCAGTATCCCAGTGCCCCTGGATCCTGGGCTAGATGTCAACTGCCAGCTCTTGTGTGGGGTTTCTGCTCCTGTATCTATCATTTCATTACTGCTTCAAGTTTATAAAAACGTGTAAATGCGGTTCTGCAAGAAGAGAGCTTGGAGAAGTCAAACCACATGTTTACCCCAAACGTTTTAGCTCATTCAGAAGCTATTTTTCATTGCATCTGGCACTTTACTGGATGCCACCGTTAGCTCTTTTCATATAAATTGTGAGTAACAAAGACTGCTAAAGCAGCCATTAGTTAAAATAAATTCTACGCTGTATCTCCAATTTCACCATGGGTATTTTGAAGCAACGCAAACTTCTGTGGTATTTAGATGTCAGACAATGATCCATACTAAGACAACCACAGTGAGCTTTAAGTTTATTTTGCATATTTACGTAAAATCTTCTTTCCTTCTTACTTTGGCTTGGGAAAAGTAAAAAGGCCAGCACTGCTCTGTAAAAATATGCCTTCATGTGCATCTCTAGAGCGAGCTGTGACACAACTGCATTTTCTCCTGACTTCTCTGAGCTCCACTGACAGGTGTGACTGATCACATCGTGCGCCACAATCCTGGACAAAGCCCGAATGTTCACAACCCAAAGACACCATTCTTCAGGGATTCCTTTATTTGCCCGCACAGGATTCTGTTGTTTACTAGAACAGAAACTAACAGCCAATATTTGTTCCTGTGAATTATCCAAACCTATGCACCAACCTACACCTATACATTTTCTATGTATTGCTAGAACAAAACAGCTTAACAACTCAGAGCTTTACCCGAGGAACCCCTATTGCTCTAACAAACCTCCTGACACAGGCATTTAAATCTAAATTGTCTAAAATACAAAGGCAGGAAAACAATTAGCAAGAATCCTTCCTGATCCTCCTCTTGTCAGCGATTCAGGTGATATCAATGGTGACATGAAAATGAACAAATGGGCAGCATTTTCATCCTTCATCTTCTTACTTCTTTTTAAGCAAAATCTTTTTTTTTTTAAGGTAATAAAATATTAATAGATCGCACAGACAAAACTGGAAAGATCTGAAATCAGTCTCTGGTTTTATTTAAGAACTGGGATCCAACTCCAAGGGCATTTTTCTGCCCCACTTATCAGAGAAACTCATCTCTTTTGCATCTAAAGAACATTTTTCTTCAATTTCTATATATTGTTACTTGGAATTTCAAGTATTGAGCATGAACTGGAAAACTGTTTCACAAGAAACTGCTTTAGAAAAGTACTATCAGTTTCTACATAATCAGTACTTCTAAGAGAACTTTAATTTGTATCTTGAAAGTAAAAGTACTGTGACCATACAGCTTCAGGGCCTGTTACGTGGTACTGCTCCCCAGGCCACAGAGCCAGGGCACTGGCTCTTCCTAAGCTTTCACTGGTGCAAATAGAATACAGGAGAGCCTACAAATAAACACCCATTCCAGAGGCTCAAGCCTGGCTGAGGAAGCTCATTAATCATCCCCCAAAGAGAATGCAGGGAACAATAAAGGAAAGAACAGGAACAGTTCAAAAGATACCAGCAAGAAGCAAGCCTTCTGTCAGCTCCTCAATATTCAGTAAGGTGAATTCCCAACATTCGATGTATCACTACATAACAATTGCCAGTGAAAACCTGCTCCAGGTTTCACAAATCAAAGAACACACAAAATCTCTCATGAAAGTTTGGAGGCTGAGCGGCTTCTGTTTCCAAATTCTATTCAAAATTAGGCAGATGAGGAAGGCCAGGGGTGGGGAGAGGACTCCAGGAGGAATCCTGCCTCTTTTCAAATCCAGGCACCTACCAGCCTGCAGCTGATGGAAAAGCAGGTTCACCGAGGATGTTGTAGGAATGAACAGCTGGCAGAAAAATCCCTGCCTCCCCTTTTCTATTATACCCACTGGAGGGGGCACTCTCTCTGGGATAGCTCCCACCTCCTGCTTTCCTGGGAGGTCTTAACAGACTGGTTATCTTTGTTTAGATACATATACACACTTGCTTAAGATTCTCGAGATATAAGCACCCACATGTGGTGTTATACAAAACAATACATACACTAATAAAAAAAAACCAAAAGACAAGGCTGGAATATTGAAAAAAAAATCTATCCAAAAATTAAGATGTGGTATCAACATACACAGGCTAGCACATGTTGACTAAAACATTTTCACAGTAAAGCTTCAGCATAAAATAAACATGCTGGATATCAGTGAGGGGCCTGAACTTTATATCCAAGTATATTCAGCACCCTCCTACAGCCAGTAGTGATATACTGTAAGAGGAAAGAGGCTAAGTCCACCAATAGCAAGAAAAAAAGCCACAAAAGAAAGAAATACATAGTAAACGAATGTATTTCCTGCAATAGGAAAGAGAAAAGAAAAAGTCTTGATGTCATCTCAAAAGACTGTAAGCAAAAGCAGCACACGACATGCAACACAGAACTCTTCAATG
Source organism: Bombycilla garrulus (assembly GCA_013400315.1). NCBI lineage: Eukaryota > Metazoa > Chordata > Aves > Passeriformes > Bombycillidae > Bombycilla > Bombycilla garrulus. The sequence goes on from VXBU01019334.1 coordinate 139,081, forward strand.
CACTTGTGACATGCAGATGCCTTGGTCAGGAGAGAATTTTCCTGGAATTTCTGGGTGTTGGTCGGGCATTTAATTAACATTACAAAGACCTGTTTTTTAAAACAATTTTAAAAGCACACCAGATCACATTTAAATGGAAGTCATTATTAGACTCATTACAACTGCAGAACTAAATTATGTTCTTTCTTCCACTAAATATATTTTGATATTTGCATGTACCACTAGCTCCAAACTGGATTACTGCAAGCCTCTGCCAAAAGACTTTTCAGACAGGCACTGTATCAAAAGGCTTCATTAAACTGTAACACCAGGCATAATATTCGTGCTCTAAATGCTGAGGGCTCCATTAATCCCATTTCGCGAATTTATCCCGCCTTCTGATTCACATAACTTTAAAATGCTGAAACCTCTGTCTTCCCGGAAAATTCTGTGACGCTGAATGTGGACTAGGCTGATAGTGGGGAATACCATCATGTATGTGATAACCGACCACATCCCTCCGCTGCCCCATCTTCGATTTTTTTTCAGAAATGGAGCTTTTCTCGCAATAAAAAGAATACTGCTTTCCGCATTTAAAATCAGAAGCTTCGAAAGGCTGAGAAACTGACATGCGCCCTCATTTTCCTTTCCAATGCAAAATACGCTTTCCTGGGTATTTTAACGAAACAGATGGTAGGTGCTAAGCCCCTGTACATTGCTTTCTCACTTACTTAGTGTCAGCACACATCTAAATGGATCTATTTCTAATAGGTGCCTTTTGATGCCAGACTGTTCCGGGAGCCCCTGCGGGATGCGCGGCCCGGCCGGAGGAACCCAAAGGGCAGAGGACATAATAACCCAAAGAGCGCAAGAGCGGCGCTCCCGGTGCGCGGATGACACGGGATTGATTACGCACCACGAGAGACGACGCAATTATAAAACACCGAACCCGCATTCGCCTGCCCGTGCCCGCACGCAGGCGATCGCAAGCCAGGCGAGGGGTTCTACCTTTCCACGCACGACACTGAGATGCCGCAGGGACAGACACACAGACACACACACACACGCAGACCCCCCACGGCTCCCGGCACGGCCGAGGAGCCGAGCGCTCGCCCACCGGGACCCTGGGCCGGGAAGGACAGTCACGTCCCGGACAAAGGCTGATGGAGGCGGACGGCCTCCCGCGCCCGACCCCCGGCTGTGCCGCCCGGCCTTACCTGCGGCGGGCGGGGGCGGCCGGTCGGGCTCGTCCCGCTCCAGGGTGACGGCGCCGTCCCGCCAGACGCGGAGCTGCGCGGCCGCTGGCCCCAGCCTGGCGCCGGGGGTCTCTCCGCGGCGGGCGCGGGCGCGCAGCGAGGCGCAGCACTGGTAA
>VXBU01019334.1:140570-197567 GCA_013400315.1 Bombycilla garrulus
CCGACGCTGCTGCTGCTCGTGCTGCTGCCGCCCGGTCCCGCCGTGCTCATCCTCTCCGCCCCGCTAGTGCCACCAGGCCGCCGGACGGACAGCCCGGCCCGCGCGGCAGGCAGCAGGAGCCAGGAAACAGGCAGGAGTCAGGAGGAAGGCAGGCACAGGATCGGCGCCCGGTCCGCCCGCTGCCGCCGCCGCCGCCGNGCGAGGATTCACCGGCGCTGCCACGGCAACCGGCGCCCGCAGCGCCCGCCGGGCCGCGCGGCTCCGGCCCCTGCCGGACACACGGACAGACGTGGGGCGCTCGTCCCGCAGCCCTCGGGCCGCTGCTTCTGCGCCGGGGGTCGGTAACCACCACCCCCGGGAACGAACAACTCCCGGCGGGACGCGGGATGACACTCCCTGCACCCCCAAGGGTTAAACACTTGACACCGACCCGCGCCATCACGGATACAGCGCGATAGATTGGCAGGTCCCCGCTTTCAAAGCAGGAGGGCGAGCGCCTTCCAGTTTCAGGGTCTGCCCTCCCAAAGCGAACGTTTCCTCGGGGAAAGCTCCATCCTCGGCAGCAGTAAGGCTGTAAGCGTCCAGGGTACACAGAGAGACTGGCAGAGTTAAATCAGCCCGGTCCGGAAAGGGAACAACAAGGGAATCGTCTTCCAAGCAGCTGGGAACTGACGTCCCTGCCCCTGAAAACACCTGGGCACCAGAAGAGCACAGCCCTTCATGCCAGCTTCGCCCCAGGCGAGCGAGCACTTTCACGCAGAAAAACATCCGACTAAATAAGATGGAGCTCACACCGAACACACGGCCTTTTTCTCTTTAGTGTTCTACCTCTCCGATGTGAAAGGAAACGAAAAATCTCCCGTTCGCGCCTGATCCGCTGGGAGCCGGGAGGGTGTGAGGGACGGCGCCGGGAGTGCCCCCTGCCGGACAGGAGCGGTACCGCACCTGGGCAGGGCCCCGCCGCCCCCTCCAACCAGCCAGCTCCCCTCTTCCCGTCCCACTCCCAGCTCCCCTCTATTCCCATCCCACTCCCAGCTCCCCTCTATTCCCATTCCACTCCCAGCTCCCCTCTTCCCGTCCCACTCCCAGCTCCCCTCTTCCCGTCCCACTCCCAGCTCCTCTAGTCCCCTTCCACTCCCAGCTCCCCTCTATTCCCATCCCACTCCCAGCTCCCCTCTATTCCCATTCCACTCCCAGCTCCCCTCTTCCCGTCCCACTCCCAGCTCCCCTCTTCCCGTCCCACTCCCAGCTCCTCTAGTCCCCTTCCACTCCNGGCTCCAACCAGCCAGCTCCCCTCTATTCGCATTCCACTCCCAGCTCCTCTATTCCCCTTCCACTCCCAGCTCCCCTCTATTCCGTCCCACTCCCGGCTCCCCTCTTTCCCTTCCAGCCCTCCTCTTCCCCTTCCACTCCCAGCCCCCTTCTTCCTGTCCCACTCCCAGCTCCCCTTTTCCCATCCCAGCTCCAGCTGTACTGAACGCCGTAGCTTTTTTCCTCTCTTCCTCTTGTATAACATACAGTGGTGCATGTAAGATACAACTGGTACTTAAAAAATGCTGTTAAATATGGAGATATTCACCACACAATATGATCCAGCCTTTCAGGCTACATTTAGATACAGGGAAATTGGGGGGAAAATCCTGTATGCTGTATAACGGACCAACGAATGCATTTTGATCTTTCAGGTATAAAATGAAAGATAACACAAAACCAGACTTGTAAAGTGAGCAGCATGGCCAGTAAAGTACATAATGTACTATTAGAGTACTAAATTTAAAAACCCTCAGTGCTGCTGTAGGAATTATTTAACACTTCTTGAAGAAAAACTCAAAAATGGTGTCACACTGCCACGCTGCTGCTTAAATGTACATGCAAAATGCCAACTCCTGCTGTATGTGTTGCAAGATTCTCTAGGATCAGGTAATTTTTTTGCTCCAGCACCAGCAGAAAGAGCTGCCTCTTTCTTACAAGTAGAACCAAAGGTGTTGGCCATGGGCTATCACTGACACATAATGGCTTCTACAGAAGAAACCAAACAGTTTCAGATATTCCAGCCTCAAGAAGAGATGCCTGGAGTCTACATGAGGAAAAAAACTGAGAGGTATGGTATGGAAAAGTTTAGTAAGCCCAACTGCTTGCCATTTTGCAAAGCGTAAAGACTTAAAGATACTCACAAAAATCATCACCCACAGGTTTAAGACAGACAAAACCACAGATGAGTAATTAAGTGCAGATCTGAGCATCAGAATTAGACAAAATCATGAATGTTGTCAAGCAAAATGGTCTGGCTTCAACTTCTACCTCAGAAACTTCTTAAGGTAACAAGAGGAAAAGGCATCAGGTTTAACTACTTTATCTAACCCACCATAGCTATTCACATCTTCAGGTATCCAAGTCCTAATATATATTTTTAAAAATGAGTCCATAAATTATTAAATTCATAGATCTTCAGGTATCCAAGTCCTACTGTATATTTAAAAATAAATCCATATATTATTAAATTCACAGATTATCAAGATTACCTTTATCTGACTGAACTGTTCTCAGAAGCTGAATGTAGAAGTTACTGTTAGATCCACGAGAGGCAGAAATAAATTTTGTTGTCTGAAGGACATGTGCTTAAACATCAGTATTTCTGGATCTCACAAAGTACACCCTGTACACTACAGGGAAAGGAGAGGTAGAACAGGTCTCTTACCCTCCAGAGGTAAAGCCAACCTACTTCTAAACAAACTCTTACACCAATTTTGAACCACAAAAAACAAGCCAGTATCTTTTGCACACTTTTCAGTAAGTTGACCCACATTCCTTTAAATATAAAAAGTAACTTTTATTACAAAGAATAAATTCTCCTTATAAATACAATCATTACTGTGTACACAATCCCCTTCAATACACACATTGTGGTGTTCAAAATCAGTGGCATTTACATAAAATACTATATTAGTTTTTAATTGAATCATTTTACACCCACAAACATTATTTTGCAGTGCTAAAAAGGTATGAATAATTTGTTTGGGTTTTTTTTCAAAGGACAGAGCGGTATTTACAAGCAAACATGATCCAAACAGCACACGCAGACTCAGGGTATGTAAACACTCGTACACGAACTGCGAGTCGCACTTGGTCTCCCCTACAACAGATTATTTCTTCACAAAAAGGAGACCTGCATGACAAAAAGAAACACAGGAGTAACAGAAAATCCTAAGATATTGTTAAAGCTTTTAATGACATAGTACAATATTTTTGAAGTGTGACTAGCATTGAAGTAACAATTAATACCATGAATCTGTCATTACAATTAAATATATCGTTCTATAGTTGCAAGGGGTGTTGCCTTGAAGGAAAATGGCACCATCACTGATCATTTTTAACAAGTGCACAGAAATTAAATTAGCTCCATGTTCTTCAATTTAATACACAAGAAGTCTACCACCACTGAACCACCAATGTAACCTAAAAGCTCTCTACCTCATGATCCATTACACATACCATACCACTCTTCCTCCAGTTCCTACCTAAGGAAATTAATTTTCTTTAAAATTCATTATTAAAAAAATGAGTTGCAATTAGCAATTAAGGATTTCTATTTGGTTTAAACATATACCTTTACACTTAGACATATCTTTACACTTGGACTTACCGAAGACACGTGGCAAACGCTCTCCTGGCGTTTCTGTGCACAAAATGGATGGGAAACCCTTTGAAGGTGTGACCATCAGGTACTGCTCTCCTTACAGCATCCTGAAACTCCTCATTTCCTGCAGAAACACCTGTTGTGCGTTCGAGCTCATAGGCTGCTAATGCTGGTGACAACACATAGGAAAGCTGGTCATCCCAAACAGTAGAAAGGCCAAGATCCTGGGAGGCAAGTCACAGAATGATGACAGCTGTGCAGAAGGTACATCAGGATATGCCTAAACTCGCCTACTGTATGGATTCAAATGAATTCAAGAATATTTATATTGGTAGTTAATGGCAGTGAACTCATGAAGTATTGAGATTTGTGTATTGACTCACACACCAACTGGGAGAAGCAAACACCACCACCAGAAGCAAGTGACACCACAAATATCAAACATTTATCAAGGAATGAAGTTAAACTATTAGACTAAAACTTAAGGCCAGCAGAGTTGAAACCAGATGTTTCAGCTACAGTATCTCTGCATGAAAGGTAAGAAGATATGCATAAATATACAGAAAAATAGGGAAAAGATCAACTAAGATTCACCTGACATCTTTTCAAATGTCTCATAGAAAACCCTTTCTGAAAAAATTATGCCAAACAGCTCCCTGAAACACAAAGGCACCTTCCTTCTACCATCCATCTTCCCACCATGTACATGCACCTTCTTCCCAGCATCCCAAAAGCAAAGAAGTAGGAAAATCTAACATGTATGTATTCAACACTGCATGACACTCATACTCTGAGAATTACTTTGCCACACTAAAGAGGTTGAGCATCGTGTGGGGAGATAAAATCAGAAACAATCAAAAAACCTCATTAAAAACAGACATAAGCTAAGAGGGACTTAATATATTATTGCCTTCATGTCCAGCACAGGTAGTATAATTTCTGACACATTATTCTTTGTAAAAATCCTGGTAAAGGACAAAATTAACTTCTAAAAATATCTCCGATTTTGTAAAGCAGTCAGAGTAAGATCACGAAAGCTGAAAGCCTGCTTTTATCTACGAACCAGAAACATTTATGCTGGATTGGAAAAGGCCACTAACAAGCAGATTTGATCTTCCTGGAGCTTCTGGAGACCCCTAATGCGTGATCTGCAGGTGCCAGTAAGCTGAAGATCACAGACCCAGAACACGGGGCAAAGGCAGGGTGGGGGGATGAGCCCACACATGAGGCTATGGATCACCACTGCAAATAATAGTAAGTATGATGTCTAAACCAGCTCATTACAGTCTTCCCAAACATTTTTTCAGTTATTTCATTTTTCACATATCACAGTTCTGCAAAAGCTGATGGAAAAGACATTGCAAAGATACAAATATGTGAACTAACAAACGGCTATCCAAAACAAGTATGCAATTACCTCTACTACCAAGACAGATCACTGCCAATCTTTCTCACCTTTCTGTGTTCAGAGACCAGGATCCTCAACTGCACTTCTAACTCGTTGCTTGTTACAGCAGCATCTATTGTAGAAGCACACAGAGGAGGAAAAGGGGGAACTGAAGTCGTTGCTCCAGGAGGACAGACAGATTTTATTGCTTCTCCACTCATGGGTTTCCATTTAGATTCATCATGCAGGTCAAACACACACACCTCCACGGCATCAGAGGGCTGACAATTTCCAAAGAACTTTTGATGGTTGAAGATACAACCTATTGTGCGATATGGATACAGTGGCTTGGGTTGTTCAGCTAGGGGAGGGTCATCAGGGTTGATAGGTCTGTGGATATACCTAGTCAAAAAGATTCAATTTCTTATTAATACAACTTGTTTCAAGGTAAAAATATTTAGATGGGACAGATATAGCCATTTTTCCTTTAAAAATACAAGCCAAGTTTGTCATCAAATTCCCCCCCCAAAATGGCATTCATATGTTTACAGAAATGTAATTGTACACGCTTTGGAGGCATAATATACAATAAAATAATACATCATTTTTAGTCTTTACATCTAGAAAAATAAGCTGCTTAATCAAGCGGTTAAATTTTGCAACTATAAGAACATGCTCATACAATTTCCCTTCCATTGATCACATTTGGAGAAATACACCTGCAAATGTTAATCACAGGATACACAAATGTGACAAAACAGAATCTCTTTTTTTAAACATGGGAAAGAACGTGTTCCAGAAGCTTTAATACACCAAACAACTACATGTGCCCTTCTGAAATTACTCAAGCCAAGAGAAAATCTCAGAGAATTTAGAAAGATTTCTGCAGGGGGAAAAAAAAGTAATGCAACACTGATTTCACTGATGAAATCAAGCAAAAAATACGGGTTCCTTAATAATCGTGTCAGATTTCATCTCCTTTACAAATGATGGCAGCGATAACATTGATGGCAATCAGTTGCCATAAGACACAGAACAGTTACCATACATTACTAAAGACACTGATATATTACAAACTGATGACATACTTCTCACACTGAATCAGTTATTTTCCAGGCAAAAGGAGTAGACGGAAAAAAGATTCAAAGACAAACATCACCTGGATTTCATCACAGGGTATAAAGATTTAAAAAAAGCCACAACAGCAAAAATATTCCACACAAACCTCAATATACGTTGTTCTGTTTTCTTATATTCTTTTTACTCACCTATTGCCTGTTAAGCTCTCCCAAAAAGTAATTGTTCCATCAGATCCACACGTCATTACCCAAGTATGGGGGACTCCTTTTGCTTTTGTTCCAACACACACAAAGGCTTCCAATCCAAACCCAAGAAGAAGACTGCACAAAAGGTTAGCATGGTCTTCACAGTCACCCTAGACAGTAAATATTAATAAATATTGTTAATAATAATAAAACCTTAAAGAAAAAAAGTAGTGGTATTTCTCAAACCACTATTTAACAAGTCATGTTACTCTCCTATTTATCTAAAGCATGTACCAAAAATCAGGATTTTACCATTTAAACTAGACAAGTTTTAGTTTTCTGTAATAGAATAAATGAGTTTAAAATGCATGTTCTAATGATAGACTTTTGATATTGTTTGCTCAAATATAGTGCATGATTAACACTGGGAAACATTTCTTATGGTTATAAAGATACCTCCAAGTAACCCAAAACCAGAATCTATCGACCCACAATAACAAAACCAATGTTCTAATTAAATGTAAAAATATATATAAGACAAACACCTGAGGCAAGACTAGAACTTATGCAGTATTTTCACACAATTAGAAATTTTTTTACTTAATAAAATGCAATTCTACTGGTATTTCACTTACTTGAATGTGCTGTCAAAGTTCAGAAACTAGATAAAAATAAAACAAGGTCCCCCATAGATCTAACTGTAATAGCTGAGAATCACGTGCAGCTGTTTTTTCTTTCAGTCAGAAAAACATTTATCTCACAAACACATTACTACCACTGATAATTCACAGAAAACAATTTCCAAACGCAATCTCTAACATGCTTTGTCTCTTGAGTTCTTTACAAATGTTAGCTGTAAAGTAAGAACAAAAATTGCTTTAACAATGAAGGCTTCATAACACAAAGTACAGCATTCAGAGGCAGAACAGTAAGGCTCTTTAGTCAAACAACTATTCAGAATGTTGAAAATGTAAAATTCAGAGTTCTTGGATGTGTATCAAGACAACACAATCTTGCCCTACCATAGCATAAAAGGGAAATATGCAGAAAAGTAGGTTTAAAGAAGTTTGTAGTGAACCTGTGTTACTTTAATAATACAATACCGCTTTCCACAAGAAAAATTATGATCCAGCTGGTGTCTCAGGGGCTAAATTCAGTTATTTTCCATGCAGCTTTCCACTTCTGCCTTGAAGGAACACCTTTCTCTGTGCCTCCAAACACAGTGATCCTCAAAGTCCCTACTGACACATCCATCTGAAACCCAGTGGGCAGCTGGAGCTGCCTTTATATGGCACCTACGTATCATCTGATATTCAGAGACAATAGCCAATGCCTGTTATAAATGGTCTTGGGAGGCAGATCTAAAATCTGAGATACAGCTCCTGCTGCCCTGAACATATCTTTTAAATGCAAACACACCAGTGATGCTATTTGTGAAGGCAGAAGAACCTTCATGGCAATGAAAAGCACTGACCACTCCAAAGAGGTATCAGAAGTGATCACTGTTACTTCTGCTAATAAAACAGAAGAGCCACAAACCAGAACCAGTTACAATTTGTTCTGCTTATTTTAGTCATATGATACAAATGTCAGATCACCAAGAAGTAGGCTGAAACTTCTAGTGAAAATTCCTATCTTGCAAAAATGGAACATGAAAACCGTCAGCATATTTCAGCTCATCTACTGAAAAAAAACCCCAAAACAAACAAACCAAAACCAAATGAAAACAAACAAAATTAAAACTAACAAAAAACAAAAGGCCAAAGAAACAAACAAAAGACAAAACCCCCCACCAAATCAGCAAAAGATACAAGAGACTAAAGAGATTTTTACTCTTCCTGGATTAGTCCAGAATTTTAACTAGTGTCCTGCACAGTAGCAGGGATTCATTGCATGATAATATGTGTTCTTAGAATGCAACAGAAGAAAAGCAATTTCAGTGTCAAAGAGATGCACTGACAAACGGACCCCAACTACAGCAGTAAAGGAAGTCTGCTCCAAAGCCTTGTCTACTAGTTAGCACCTACTTCTCTTTAAAAACATGACAGTAACAGAATCTTCCAACTCCGATTTTAACGCAGATGTCTGTGCAGCCTGTTCTACACTCCTGACTCGGGTTAGAACAGGACGCCTATGCTGCAGTGCCACCCGAGGGGCCCTGTCGCTGTCCCTGTCGCTGTCACGCACCTTGTTGGGACACAGGAAGGCGAGCAGGGTGCACCACTGCTCCTGCTTGCCGCTGCCACCGCCGATGACCGCGGCTCTCTCGTGGCCCAGGACGCTGACGAAGCGCGCTGCCTGCCTGGGCGTGTCCAGCAGCCGCCCGGCCCGCAGTGGTCTCACGTAGCAGCACACCGGCCGGTTCACCCCGTTTTCATCCTGAACACATCAAATCTGGTTATTTGCCAGCCGCACAATGCCGCAAAATCTTGATCTTAGCTCAGACTTTTCTCCTCTGGGATGTATCCTCCCTGGAGTAAGTATCACTCAGAAACAGTCAGACACGAAAATACCTCCAGAATTGGGATACAAGAGCATTAAGACCATTTAGAGACATCACAGATTTCATTCTGGCTCTGTCACTCACAGGGCATTCTGGATTAAATGTCTGAACACTAGGAACAGCACAGGCTGGGGTTAATTTTCTCACACAGGTGAGGAATTGTTCATGCTCTGCCCATTATCAATTTCCACATGATCATCAAGTATAAAAACAAGCCAGAACAAATCTCACGCACCAAATTCCACAACGACCCCAAAAAAACCTTCCCCCAAAAGCATTAAACATTCAGCAACTGATTCTAGAGTTTAAAAGGTGACTATTTTGCTTCTGAATTTGCATACTCTACCTCTTTTCATAACAGCAGGAAACAAAAATTACTCAAAACGAAGTAAGTAGATCTATTAAGCAACTAGATCTAGTAACTAGAGCTAAATTAAACAAAAATACTAAGAATGTCTAAGTTCTTGTAAAAATGAAAAAATAAGACTTAGTAAATCTTAGAAAGATCTGTTTTATTACATGCTGCAGGCAAACACTATGATTATCATCTATTAAAACTATTTCAGGAAGCACAGAGATCTTCTCACTGGGATAAATTGGTACTTTTATGCTCATATATTTTTTAAAGGCATCAAAGCCTTTTAAATCTCTGCAACTTCAGGAAATTATGGTCTCATATTTTTACTGTAATTACATATTGTCCCCGTTAAGGTTTTGTCATGCTTTTCCAGCAAGCTGGTGGAAAAAAAGCAGCTTTTATTTGAGACTAACTGGAATTCTGTTGAAAACTATTTCACAGCTTGAAAGCAACCAAAGAAAACCTAGAGGCAGAATTTATTTTTAAATATTGTCTCATATATATAATGCCTGTTTCTGCATTACTCATCTGAAACATGAGGGTAAGTAAATTATCAAACTGATCTAATAAATTTATTTCTGTTCTCAGAAAGTTTTACCAAGATTTGCTATGCCAAATGGGAGATTCAAGATAAGCTCTATATAGGTACTAATCTAGCAGGGGCCTAGTTCCTATCCTATTTAATTATGGACTTGTTTCTCCTTATACCCTGCCCTGAAACCCTTAAGCCTTTGTATTGGGTTTATTTATTTGGAAGGGAGGTTGTTCTCTTCACAGCAGCCTTCACAGTGCTGTGTTTTAGATTTGTGACTAAATCACAGGGCTGTGAACACACCAGTGTTTTAGCTGCTGTGCTGCTGAGCACAGCTTGTGCAGTATCACAGTGGCCTCTGCTTCTCACTGTGCCACCACACAGCTGGCTCAGAATGGACAAAAAGCTGGAAGGGGACACAGCCAGGACAGCAGACCTGATCTGACCAAAGGGACATTCCATGCCATATAGTGTCACGCTCAGCAATAAAAACAGTGGGGGTGAGGAACAGAATTTTCTAAACTTGCCCCTGCTTGGAGACCATCAGGGCATCTGTCTGCTCTGGCAGGGGGTGAGTGACAGTCTTTGCATCATGGTTCTCCCGTTCTTCCTTTCTTTCTTTCATTTATTAAGCTACCTTTATCTCAACCAATGAACTTATCCTTGCTTTTGCCCTTTTTATTCTTCCCCCCATCCCACTGATGTGGAGTGAGAGAGTGATGGGGTGGGGGCTCAGCTGCTGGCTGGCATTTGGAAGTTCACATCATTCCTGTACACTCAGGGCACAGGCAGAAGGGAACTTGTTGGCTCACCAAAGAGGAGGCACAGATCACTTCAGGACACTGCCTTGAGATGAGTTACTGTGGTAGGAAAATTGCTACTATGCAGGGTTAAGTTCACAGCATGAAAAAATATAAGGACCATACCATTCCTTTTACTGAGGAATGGTTACTAAGGAACAACTGAAACAGTAACTTATCAGACTCTAGTAATTATGACTGTAGTTGTTGTATGACATAAACCAGAGAGATTGCATTGCAGACCACACAAAGTTCAAATACTTTGAAGATCTGTTCTAATAGATCTAGAAGTCAATTTTTTGTAACTGTTTTATCTGGTACAAGAGTTATCTGAAACAGTCTGTACAGATCACCTGAGTCTCTGCCACTTCTAAGTATTCAAGGACACGACTGAGCAGACCTTTCTTGTCTGCATCGTTCTATTAAGCTTCAATGGACAAACAGAAGCTCAGTCCTTACAAATTTAATTTTTTTGCACAATACACCACATCTAAACCTGACCTGAACATAACCACATCATAAATCTATACAGATTCCACATACACATGAAGTTCAAAATAAAATAAAAAGATAACTTAAAGGATTGGTCTATTTGTAAAATCTACAAACCTGTGCAAAGATCTTTACCAGCCTTGTGTTGTGGGTAGGCCTGATCTGCAGGTATTCTCTCCACCACTGCTTAGCATACACAAGAAATAAACGTTCTTTTTCTGCTGTTTTCTGACGTTCCAAAGTGAACTGTAGGTAGAAAAACAAAACCAATCCTACACATACTGATTCCACATAGGAGAGAAAAAGCCATAATCAGTCAGTACAATAACATGTAAAATGAAGCTTAACATTTTAAGTGTGTCATGCAAATCCATAGTATTTTTAAATGGAAATCCAATTAAGAAAAACTTCAAGTTGTACTTCTTGTTTGTAGGCTTGGCTGAAGTATTGTTCCTTTTAAGTAATGCATTCCTGCACAGAAGGATTGCTTGGATTTTAATGTGCATGAGAATACCTGCATGCACCTTCAGGCCAACATTTACTGGCTTTCCAAGAAGAATAGTTAACTTGAAATTACTGTATTAAGAAAACAGACATACTATCTGAAGAAAATTAGATATATTTCATCTTTCTTTTTCTTCAGAGGTTTGGATAAAAGTAATTAGAGAAACCTATGACAGTAATATTTTGAGTAATGTTCAGTATAGACAAAGTAGTTTAAAAAAGGTAATTATATTTAAATTTAATAAAAAAGATGTGTTAAACATTCAAAAACCCCACAGTCCTCAACATCTACAATTCTTTACTGAGTTCCCCCCTCAACAACAAAAGAATAAGTTAGCCCTGCCAGAAATTACTTACTTGAGTGCTAGTTATTTCTGAAGAAAGTGTCTTATTAAGCTGGGGATACATTTCGAGTCTGATGCTTAAAATGCCAACAGAAACCTTTGATTCTGTACCTTTGAAACAGAATACATTTTCATCAGTTCTCTCCATTAGCTTAGATTATTTCAGCCAGGCAGGGGCAAAACACTAAAATATGTGTGCTAGCCTTACATAATCACAAAAAAGTAACTAAACTTCTTTAATTATAGGCAAAGTAGTAATCTTTACCTAAATTTCAAACTCAAATGAGGCTGTAAGAAAGGATAATATGACAAAAAAAGCACAGGTGTCTGCATCCAAGACAATTATCCAAGGCCCTACTTGCAGCCAGTACTGGGACACATGAGATGAATTCTAGAATGGTATTCCAGAAATGTCTAGAATAGGCATCTAAAATCAAGTCAGAGAATCACACTTTGTAAATGTGCCTATTCCTACTGATTACACAAGCCGCTCAGATTTAAATAGTTGAAAATAAGGGAAGTTCATCTTCCCCCCGGACACAGTTCATTATGAAGGACCCTGGATGTCACACAAAGAGATTAATCAACTTAAAAAAACTCCCCAAAACAACAAACAAACAAACAACCCCCCTCAACTTAATGTTGTTGCCTAATCATGAAAATGTTAAATTACATAAACAACAATAAGTACTACAAAACAGACTACAGATGGGTCCATAAGCAATACCAGCAAAGGAAGCCTTGCATAACAGTTTATCTATAGTTGTTCATCTGAGATGAGCATCCTTTGATGTCCTTGATGCATTTTGTACAATGACAGGATTTTTAAGAGGAGAAAAAGCATTGGATGTACTGGACTGATACTTTATTACTTGGAAAAAAGCTAATGAGAATTAAATTTAACTCGCTCCATCACCCATCTGAGAATTAAACTCAAATTATTTGCTATGCATTTCCAAGTCATTATAGCAAATTAAAGTCAGAATGGGCTGGGATCCCCTAGTTCCAATCCCCCTGCCATGGGCAGGGACACCTTCACAAAATCACGTTGCTCAGAGCTCCATCCAACCTGGCCTTGAACACTTCTCAGGATGTGGCACCCACAGCTTCTCTGGGCAACCTGTTCCAGTGCCCCAGCACCCTCACAGGAAAGAATTTCTTCCTAATATTTAATTTAAATCTACTCTCACTCAGTGTGAATCCATCTTCCCTTGTCCTGTCATTACCTGCTCTTGTAAAAAGTCTTGTAGGAAGTCATGAGAGACCTAGTATTTATTTACCAAATCATATACTAAAAACTTGGGTTGGAACTCCTGAGAAGAGCACTGGGGACAAGCCATACACAAAAATACACATGTATACCAACTGCTAAGCACCTAAATCAAGCCATTCAGAAAACACTCTTCCAGCTCAATGGGAGCAGAGCAGAGATATCTTTCTCCAGCAATTGTTAGTTTGCCATGAAAGGCACACAAACTGGATTTTACTCCCCAGTACACTGATCAGATATGTTCCTGGAGATGAACTACTGGATTTTTGTTTGGTTGGTTTGATTCTGATAACTTAACCAGATTTTGCAGATAACAAATAGCAGGAATTCCCAGACATGAGGACTACTTTTACATGGGATCTGGAACACTCATTTTTAGCAGCTTGGTAACAGAAAAATCTGACCATTAAGTCTCCTAGGCATTTTCTAAGGATACTTTACAGTTACATCTGAATTGAAGAAAAAAATGAACTAGATAAAAAATACTGCTTTAAGCTTGTAAGCAAGCTCAGTACCTAATATTTTAAGCCATCATAATGTGCTTATTTTTTATCCTTACCTACACCCAGGAGTTCCACAGCAATATTTGTTATGCCATTCTCTGCAGCCAAGACAGACCTCCACTCCAAGAAATAGGATGCTACCAGTGTGGTCTCACCAAATGTGTCTGTTTTGATCAGAACCATATGCACTGGGTCACATATGGATAACATAGTGGTTGCATCCACCATCTTACTTCCGTCACCTGCCATTATTAAAGCAAAATAAGACAGCAAGAATATTATCACCCCAGGTTCTCCTCAGAATTTTAGAACAGTGTGCAACAAAATGCAATGTATGTAATAAGCATGAAGAAAGATCTTGAGTCCAGAAGTGTAAGCAATGGACTATCTCTAAAACCATACTCATTTTAGGACAGAGCTACAGAGAGACTAGAGAGAAGATAAAATTATTTTTGTAGTTGAGTACTGCAGTGCAACTAGGTCAGATACACAGAAAATTGAAATGGAATTAACATTTAAGAATGGATAAAGTTGGTCAATTTCAAGTTATTTTAGAGTGAAAAAGAAGGAAACGAGCAAGAGCAGAAAAGGATCTACAAGTGGCATAGCCCAATACAGTAATCAGTTTCCTCAGGAAAACATGACAAAAAACAGGAAAGAAATCCACTAAATAATATTAAACATATCTCACAGTAACTCTTAGGTCAGGAAAAAAAATCCCAACAGCATCAGCTTTAAACCCACAGTATTCCTTACCTAGGCTATCCTTGTGTATTTCAAGTAGAAAACCATCCTGAAAATCTGGCTCACAAGCACAGGGCACAGGTTTGGAACGGAAGCGCTGGTTTCGAAAATGTAAACACAGAGTGAAGGTAGAACAGATCTGGCCAGGCAGAGGCTCTGGTTCCTGAAGATGTTCCAGAAAAGCTTTTCCACCCAAAACCTGAAGGTAAAGATACCTCCGTGTTGGGTCAATGTTAGCTGTAAAGCGTAGCAATAAAAATGAAGAGACTACAAACAGATCTTAGAAAGCTTAATTTGCTAAATATCAGCTAACTAACAGGAGACTAGCAAAAAAGAAACTTCTTTGAAAGACATCCTTAGGAAAAAGTGATTTTAAAACATATGGAAGTTATCTTAGTGTGAAGTAAATCAAATAATAATAATAATAAATCATATTTAAGGCAACAGTGATTGCTGCTGCTGCTTACATGAGTTTACCCCCTGTGGATAAGCAGAGGAAACATCCACCTTTATGCCAGTTCATACTGGATTACTAATTCAGAATGCAAAAAATCACAGACTTCAAATTTGTTTGAAAACTATGATCCAAACATTAAAAAAGCCAAAAAACATACTTTTTTTCAAAACTGGTGGCTCTCTGTCAACAAAATGTGTTGCTGGTTTTGGAGCTGAAGTCCTCTCCGTTCCATTCACATCCTGGAATTACAATTAAGACTTTTTAAGGAGTCAAGGGATGCAACAGTTCTCTTACCACAGTCTTCTGAAAATTAAAGAATCTTCCATTTCATCTGAATGCCACTCCTTAGGTATGCTCCCTTCTAAAACTGAACAAATACTTTCAGTGCAATATTATCACCAAACCAATTTAGCATATGTATTAATCTTCTCTGTTCCTAATGTCTCAAATCAGTAACATCCTTACAAACCTCCAGAAGCAGCATAGTTTCACTTTGTCAAAACACCATATCAGGAAGAGGAACAAGCAGAAACACTTCCCCTCCTCAAAAGCTACTTACAGTTACAAATTTAAGTTCCTTCATAACATCATCAATGATTCCCCGCTGTCTTAGGGCTTTTATCAGATCTTCTGTGGACAACTGCTGATGCTCAGGCGCCAGCTCCTCTCGTATAGTCTCAGCAAGAACCTCTCGTATCCTGCCATGGACATCCATCTGAAAGGAAGTTCATTGTGTGTTACAAACACCAGCTCTCTGTATGGCAGCAGGTACAACTTGCCAATTAAGTCTGTAAGGCTAAGGGTGTTTTTCTCAGAACACAGAAATAACTCCACCAAAATATTGATCCTTCCAGAACTAATCAAATGAGCCACTATCTTACAAAAGCAGCTCCCCCAGTAAAAAAAAATTACAAGCATACAAAACCTAGGTGTTTTCACTGCTCTTTGACAGCAACCTCTCTTGAACTTCCCTCCTTACAAAAAGGTCTGCAAATCCATCAATTACAAAATGGTCACTGTTCTAATTTTTCATCTCCCTCAAAATTCAACTTAATATAATACTTCCTTATTTTTTAAGGGAAATACGCTTTTATATAGGTAAAGCACAAAAGTAGTAGCTCTCCCTTGCAAGCTTTCCCTATGCTCAAAGGAAAGTCTGGGAACATCTGCCCATCATCTGAACTGTGAAAGCAGATGGATTAAAAGAGCTGACTCTCACACTGGAAGGTTGTTAAGGACACAGCCACCGGGACCTGAAGCAGAATCACAGGATGACCTTGTTGGAAAACACCTTAAAGATGGTCTCGTTCCAAAGCCCCTGCATTGGGCATGGACACCTTCCACTAGACCCGGTTACTCAGAACTCCACCCAGCCTGGCCTTGAACGCTTCCAGGGACTGTGCATCCAGAACTTCCCTGGGCAACCAGTTCCTCAGCACCCGTAACAGTGAAAAATTCTTCTTAATATCTAATCTAAACCTGCTCTCCTTCAGTTTGAATCCACCCCCCCTTGTCCCCCGTGTCACTACACGCTCTGGTAAAAAGTCTGTCTCCTTCTTTCTTGCCGGCTCCCTTCAGGTACTGGAAGGCTGCTATAAAGTTTCTACCGAGCCTTCTCTTCTCCAGGCTGCACAGCCCCAGCTCTCTCAGCCTTTCCTCGAAGCAGAGGTGCTCCTTCCCTCTAATCATCTTCTTGGCCTCCTCTGGACTCGCCCCAAGAGCCCGGTTCTCCTGTGTGACAGGTAGGAATATTCACCACTGCACTAACAAGCGATATAGGAGTTACAGTCTCCTTACTTATTTCCCCGTCAGCTCAAGACCTTCGCTCAAAAAGCAGCAAGAGAACGACAAAGCGGCGCCCGGGAACCACCTGCAGCGACCCAAGTTGGGAAAACAAAGCGGGGCGCCGAAGCGGGCGCTGCCGCCACCCGCGGCGGGGTGACACCGGCACGGGGGCCGGCACGGCCCCCTCAGGGCCGGGGGAAGTCTCTCCGGCGCCGGGCCGCGGCGCCAGTCCCACCTTGAGCAGCTGCTGGTGGATGATCTGCTTCAGCTCCGAGGCTTTCTCCGGCGGCAGCGACATGGCGGAGCGGGCAGGCAGCGAGCCCCAACGGCCTCGCACCGAGCGCGGGCAGCGCCGCCACCGCCCCCTGGCGGCAGCACGTGGGTGCGGCTTCCGCGCCCTGCTTCCTTCCTTCTCTCCCTCCCTCCTTCTTTCTTTCCTTCCTCTCTTCACTTGCCTGCTTCCCTCCTCCCTTCCCGGCCGCAATGTTCGTTCCATGCGACCGCGGCGGGGGCTCCGCCGGCCCCGACTTTAAGGGTTTCATTCTGCTCATGGTGAGTCACGCTCCTGCTTCCCCTTTCCCCCGCCCTGGGTGGGTTGGAGGGGTCGCTGCCCCCTGTGCCTGTGCTGAGGGCTCCGCTCCTGTGGGACGGGACACGGGGAGCTCTGGTGTCTCTACTGCCTTGCCCGAGGGTCGTCCCTCAGTACTTGGCCGCGGGATGAGCGGCGAAGGGCAGGAGGTTGTGTGGAATCAGTGGGGTGTTTCGCCGAGGAAAAGAGGGTTTGGAGGGCTCTGTCTGCAGCAGAGCTTAGCGCGGTCTTCTCCTTTTCTGTCAACTTCTGCTTCCCCAGAACCCCCGGGTTTGCCCCTGGCAAGACGACCCGTGCCGAGCTGCAACAGCTATATTTTATTTTAGAGCAATAGCTATATGCTGTTTCGGAGCTATGACTATATGCTGCTGCTCTAAAAATTAATGCGCCCTATGTGCTTTTACTGGATTTGCAGCACCCGTGGGTTGCCGCTGCAATAAAACCTGGGATTTTTTTTCATTTCGATGCCATATATGCTTCCAATGTAAAAAAAAAAAAAAAAAATCATTCTGCTACATTTAAATCTCGGATTAGGATTGTTTTAGGAAGTGTTTTTATCGCCTTCACACATGGTGTGGCATCAGTGTCAGGTCATGTGCCCGAGGTGACGGTGTCAGGGTGAGACGGGAGCTGCAGCGCAGGCTGCGGAGGGGCGAACCCTGTCCTTTCCCCCCTGGCTGCAGGGATAGCTGCAGGGAAGCCCAGCGCTTCCAGGCAGGGTGTACAGCCCGGGATGACTGCGCAGACTGCGCAGGAAGCCATTCCCGGTCAGCTGACGAACAGCAGGAAACACATCACCGCCGAGCTCCGGGCTGGCGGGGAGCAGGGTACGTGCCGGGGCGTGGGACACTCGCTGCTGCCGCGGGCTCCTTCCCCTGCTGTCAGCCTCAAAGCCGCTGGCTTTCCGCAATGGGCAGCAGCGGCAATTCTTAGATTTGGTTATAAATTAGAGGAAAGCAACCGAACGTTTTGTGGTTGTCTTCCTGTAGTAGTTTCTTTGGAAGGACACAAACTCTTGACTTTCTCTTTTCGTGCCGTCATATTAGGTCAGTATATTGGGTCAGTATCTGCCCTGGTTGATGATAACCCACAGGAATTCCTGTGAAATTAATTTGAGAGCTGCCTTATCATTTTCATCCTTAAAAACAACTTCCTCTTGTCTGTGGGTCAGGCTGAGATTTAGAGTCTTAATATGTAATACCAACGCTGCCTTTGGGCGTCATGTGAGGTTTGCCAGTCTCACATCAATTGCTTGAGTGGTTTTTACCTACTCTCAGTCCAAAAACGTGGGGAAGGAGGTAAGTTTCCAAGCTGTTCTTTCAGTTAGCAATGAGACAGGAATATTCACAGAAGTGGTCAGGATGTTTTTTGTCAGACAGAGACCAAATCCTGTATTTACCAATTCTTCTGGTAGGAAATGGTCACCTTTCCCAGAGGATGAGCAAAGACTTTTAGAAATCATGTTTGACCAGATTTTAAGGAATTTAAGCTTTCACTATTTGAAAAGCACCTTAGCCATCCAAAAAGCATGCTGTAATTTGGTTCATTTTGTTACTTCAGCCAGCAGTGTCCGTGGGAAATGTTGGTCAGTTGGCAATAGATCTGGTGATTTCCACACTTGACATGACTAAAGTTGGTTACTTCTACACCGACTGCCTGGTGCCAATGGTTGGAAATAACCCATATGCAACAGCAGAGGAAAACTCAACAGAGCTGAGTATAAATGCTGAAGGTGGGTACTGAATGCTGAAGGTATTTGCAAGGGACATAAGATGCAAGAAAATCACACCTTTTTTGTTGTTGTTACATTTTGCTGATGTGCTTTAATTATGGTCAGTAATAACAGCTGCAGAAACCTACAGATAGGAACGTGTTTACACTTCACAGAGGAAACTGTTCCGTTTGTTATTTTGGAAAATCAATTTGACATTTGGAACCAGTAAGAAATGTTGAATTGAGGCATATTGCAGTGCAGCCAAAACTCTCTGTTGTGTTAATCCAAAGCAATATCAAGTGTGCGCATACTTAAAATAAATTATTGGAATACAAGTTGAATTTCTGATTTAGAAGGATACTTACATACTCTTCTTCCTTCCTACACACCTTTGCCTTTTTCCCTGTGTAATGTTTCTCGCAGTCCCCCTACAAATTCTTAGTTTCTTTCCCTACATTGATCATTGTACCTCTTTTTTTTTTTTTTACTCTCTTAAATCACAGAAATCTCAGAATAATCTGTCAGTCTTTGCAAAGATGCATACATTGTCTGAATCATTACAGGAGTCAAATCCTCCTATATCTTTCTTTATTCAGTCCTTGAATTTAGTACAGCTGAAAGTAAAATGCACAAAAATGTGTTTTTAACATAGTGGATGTTGTCAGGCTTTCCCATATGAATTGATAGTTTAAAGGTTTACTGAAATTTGTAAATGGAGTAATTCTTGATATATTTAAACCCAGATCTCTTTCTCAGTTTCTGCTTAACAAGACTTAATGATTTCTTCTTGTAGTGTACTCCTTACCTTCAAAGAAACTTGTAGTTCTGCAGATCAGGTCACCTTTTATAAAGGTATGTGTTTAATTAATTGTTCTTATTTCACTATTTGATTTGAATAGTTCTGCTGGAAAATATGAAGTGGTCTGGCAAAATTATTTTTCCACTTCATGCTGTTACACCTTCTGCAGTTGGTATGGTTTTACTGATTTCTACATTCGTTGAGTGTTGAGGTTTTGCTTTTGTTTTTCCAAGCTCCACAACTGCTGCCTATGTTGGTAATTTTAGTGTAAATATTTCCTTAGTTATTAAGAGTCAAGAAAATACAAAATGGTCTGGGTTTTGTCTGTTGGTTTTTTTTTTTTCCTTTACATTTATTGCTCTTATGTGTTCTTTGTAATAGCTGTATTGTTTTATTGTGTCATGCCAATTTAATTATTTCAAAGTATTCTATATTCATTTTAACTGTGTTCAATTGGTAAAAATGAGGAATTTATTATTACTCATTAAGTGTTCAGTGGCTGTAATTTAAAATAAGCAGAATGCCATGCCAGAAAAAAAAAAAAAAAAAGGGGGGCAGTATTTTAGCACTTCAAAGTGTAGAAAAATAGTGCATGATCCTACCATCCTGTCTTGCTCTAAAGCTTTTGCCTTTGATATTAATGGCACACAGAACAGGTGGTACTGTTGTTGTTGACATGGTCTTAATGATAATTCTTATAACTCTAGTGTAGTTTTGCTTAAGTAAACAACCAGTTCTCTGCTTTTAAATAATATATGTGAGGCTGAAGACTGAGTGGATATGAAGAATAATTTACATCACTGCTAAACATTATATCTAAAAGCTAGTATTGTTAAGGACACATTAAATTTTTCACTTTCTTGTCTGTGTCTTTGTGTAAAGAACAAGTACAGGCCATTCTGTGAAGCCCTGCTTTCTTGGGTGAAGAGCAGCAGATGTGCCAGGGTTGTCCTTCTGTCCAGCAGCCACGCGTACCAGCGCGATGATGAGCAGCTTCTGGGGTGTGTTTGTGTCCTTAAAAGACATAACTGATGTTTCTGGGGTTCTTTTGGGATGATATATTTCCCTCTACTTGCACATACTGAGTACTTTTGGCAGGGTGCTTTTGCTTGCATGTGTACATAGCTCATAAAATGCTTGGTATACTGTTAAAACACAACATAATACAGGATTAGTCAGGATTAGTCAGTAATAACCCTGAATTTTCTGGGTTGTTATGGTCAAAAATATCGATCAAATGAAAAGCTGTAAGCAAATTGCACACTTGCATTGTCTCAGTTTTAACTCCTTGTGGCTGCAGGCAGTGTCAGGGATTAACTGCTGACATACAGGTCACAGGCTAGATTTTTAATAGTTGATTGCAGTATTGGTTTGTTTCTGACCTCTTTGTCATCACTCTACATCTGAAAGGTTTTCTTTGATACAGTAAGTTGTCTTTTTTTTTTTTTTTTTAATGGGAAGTTATCAGTTATTGTTTGTTGGGAGGCAACTGCAAGGTTGCAATTGCAGTATTTTTTTGCTAGATATTACCCATCCAAAAAAAACAGTCATTTCTTGCTGGATGAGGGCATCATAATTGGTGATTTAACGAGAAACAGATAAAACCAGTATTTCTGCAGTTGTTATCCTCAGGCTCCATAAATGTATAAGGCCTCAAAGGAAGTTTAGATCTATGGACACCCCAGACGTAGGGGTAGATCCACACAGCTGCAGGATGGCCAGCTAACATGGAATGAAATCAGAGGGACTGATGGGTATTTGATGAGGTCTAAGTCATAAGTTGTGATTTAAACCCTCCCAGCTCCCTCAGCACATCCAAACAGATTTTGAATTAATCACCTCCTATCTGAAGGAAAAAAAAAACACTTTTTTTTTTGTAAATTATTTTAACAACCATAAGCATTTCCTCTATTCATGTGCTCATATATTTGGCAGTTGCCAGTTATTGAGCCCCTAAAAGGGGACCTAAGTTATATTTGTGGCAGAAAGCTGAGTCGTTTGTACAGTTTTGAAGCCACAGACTTACTTTCTAACTTGGATCTGAAGAGGGAGAGATCATAGCAGTTCTTCCCTGCAAGTGTGAATGCTTGCACCTTCAGCCACGAGTGGTAACTGGGGGATGTCCTTCCTTGGGCATCCTTGCCTTGTTTCTAGGACACCGCTGCGCTACCTGCTCACACCGGATCTGGAGAAAGCAGTTGGAGGCCACGTGAAGGAGCTAAACTGGAAAGAAATGGAAAAAGTAGCATCTTACCCTGGAATAAGTGATACAGACAAAGTTCTACATATACCTGGAGGTGGCATCACAAAACTGTTGTTTACTGAGAGGTGAGTTGCCGAAAGATAAGCACAAAAAGATAGCAGAAGTCTTGGTTTTAGTACTTGGGTAAAATTATACTGCTATATTATAGGAAAAGTCCTTTTTATAGAATTTCTTTCAGGTCAGGCCCATATTTAGGAGGAAGAGAAGTAGGGAGTCCTGGATCATAAAGTTGGAATAAGACAAAAATATAAGGGAATAGGCTAAAGGAAACTAAGAAAGTCTTTACAGTTACAATCACGATCAATCTGGTATCTGATATTATCCACAATTTGTAAACAGTAGAATTCCTGTACTTGTGCTACTTTAACTAAAACTGTTTCCTGGGGCAAATGGTTCCAACATCAGTTATAGAAAAAAAACCAAAAACCTGCAAACCATTTGAATACAAATGAATTAAGATTTCAGGGCCAGCAAAAAAATTAGATGCTGGAGGTTTTGTTAAAGGTGCATGCATCAGCAGTTGTGCTGAAAGCTGAGATTTTAAATTTTAGAAACTAATACTCAATTATAGCACAGCTGTGTGGTTCTGAAAAAGATGTGTCAGGTGGAAAACGGACTTTTATTTTTTAATTACTACTTTTTACACCTGACCACACTGTTGCATTCAACAGCAGCAAAGTTACTAATGCCATGCTTTACTGTTATACTGACTTCGATATGGAAACAATATACAATTGCAAAGGAAAAGACCTGCCAGGACTTGAGGTAAAAAAAAAATATTAAAAAATTAAATTAAATTTAAAAATGAGAATATTCTGAGTGAAGTAGTGATATGCAGCCTGCAAAACTGCTGGTTTAAAATACACAAAAACATAAGGAGTGATTGCATCAAAGGATGTGTACAGGCACCTCACCAGCACAGAAATGCAAACTAAGTATGTAAGAGGCCTGAAGACTCTTGCAGGATGTAGGATTCTTACCTTGCAGAGTAAAGAACAAATTCCAGACTAAGCAAAAGAGCATGAACTGTGAAAATATGATCAAGGAAATCTGCAGACTAAAAAAAAAAAAATAAATATATGTATCTCCATATATTTTTCCTTTTTGGTTTTGGCTTTTCACAAGATACATGCATATTGTTGGTGCTCTCAATACATAAATATAATTGTTGTGGATCTAAAAACAAAATATAAATGCATGCTCATTTTTGTTGCAGCTGTTCAGAGGGAATCCAAATGGCAGTTCTTCTGAAATTTTGCTCAGAAGGAGACAACATCCCTGATGCATTTGTTCTTGTTAACTATCTTAATGAATGGCTCCAGCTAATTAAAAGTGAAGTAAGTACTGTTCAATCTAAAGTTCTTGCCTTCATGTTTTATATCCATTATTTTCATTTTTCTTCAGTCCAGATGAGTTCATTTTGGCTCTTGGTCATCAAGAATATGCCAAATAAAATACATATTTGTATTAAAATCTCACCAGGAGTTTCCCCACCTGAAAAAACAAATCTGAACACCAGTTCTTTTGTTTGACAGGTGTGGGCAAAAATTGTGTAAAGGTTTGATTGAGTCTTCCAGTGCTCTTCTCTAAAGCAACCTACCGTGACACTGACGTTTGTACTGCCACCTGTTATTTCAATACCTGTGCCAATTACATCACTGCTACTTAAAACTTAATTATTCTGGCTTTGTTGCAGAACAACAATTCCTCAGATCCTTCTTCCCAGTGGAAGATACCGAGTTCTTGGCGCTTACTTTTTGGCAGTGGTCTCCCACCTGCCCTCTTCTGATCAGCTCTGAACTCGCTGTGAAGTCGCGTGTGCGGTCACAGATGTCCCTTAAGGTGGTGATTATACAATAATTGCCAAGGAGCAGCAGCTTGCTTTGGTGTCTACATAAATGCTTTATTTAAGAAAAATCCCTTTTGTGTATGTGGGTAGCTTAAAGAAATTAAGGTAACTTTCACAAAATCACCAAAGAAATATGTTTTGTACAGTTGTTGAGTAACTTTGGTTGGAAATTTTTTCTAATAAAATATTTTTTAAGAAACCTTTTTCCCTGGTTAAGTGTTACTGCTGTGGACAAGCTTAAGGTGCTCCTTTTTATTAATGCAGCTGAGAACTGAGAGTATGTTTAGGCATGGATTTTCTTGGAAGATAAAACCCTCCACTTCCACGTCAACCGTGGATCTTTAACTTTTTTTCCAAGACTTCCTGGTGAGGTAAATGAAGGTCAGAAGTGATGTGGCTTTGCCTTCTTTTCCCAGTGCTGTTGTGGTAGCTTCAGCTGGGGAGACTGCAAGCAGTGTACCAGCCTGTTCTGCCTTTTCTGTCTGCAAAGAGTCATGAAACGGTGTAGGTTGGAAGGGATCCTGAAGATTCCCTAGTTCCAAGCCCACTGCTGTAGGCAGGGACGCCGTCCATTAGACCAGGCTGCTCAGCCCCAGCTCACCTGCTCTTAACCACTTCCAGGGATGAGGTGTCTGCAACTTTTCTGGGCAACTTGAGCCTGTGCCTCACCACCATAAAGGTAAAAAATTGCCTAATACCCAACCTAAACCTACTCTCAGTTTGAAGCCACTTCCCTTTATCTTTTCACTGCATGCCCTTGTGAAAAGTCCCTCTCCAGCTCTCTTGTAGGGTCCCTCTGGGAACTGGGAGGCCACAATTAGGTTACCCTTGAGGCCTCTTTTCCAGGCTTCCGTTCCATTTCCAGAAGCTGCTAACATGCTGAAACTAAAGCTTTCTAGGTCAATGTTCAGCCTAAGAAGGCTCATTAATACAGTGCTCTGAACTATAAAGGAGTCAAGGAACCCTGCCTGGTATCAGGCATTCTGGTATCTGTGTATTTGACAGGCTTAGTCCAAGACAGGAGTTGTGTGATGGACAGTTCACTGCTTGCGATGGTACCTGTTGCACTGCAGTATTGAGCTATGTTCAGGTTTCACCTTTTGGAAGTGCGTGGTCACATCGGCTTATTTAAAAAACAACTTTAAATCATGGATGCAAGATGGTCAGTTCTAGAACTGAAAAGTGAGAATTAACCAAGATACAGGTTTAGGAGTTCCCACAGGTATCCAAGCTGGCAAGTCGAAAAGCAGATGCAGTCAGGGAATGCAGACGAAAGGCCACATGTAGCACAAGGTGAGTCTGATAAGCCTGAAATTAGTTGGAAATTAGTTGGAAAAATAACCGTATTCAAATACGGTGACTACCAGGTGTATATAGAGCAGGAGAGCAGATTAGGTCTTGAGGGACTGAGGAACCAGACAGAAGCAATGAAAGGGGTGGTATTTGCTTCACAGTATTTTTCTTACGTGAGCCATAGATGTTCACTACTTCCTCAAGAGGCACAGCCAAGCCAAACCTCGAGAAGGGAAAAGGAGAACACTAGGAATACTTTCTGCAAGAGCAAATCCTCAGGGCTTTCCTATTCCCTCTGAAGAAGGTAGAGGGCAGTCGGATCCTTGTGAGAGGAGCGAGGATGCAGTTTCTCCAAGGCTGGCAGTTCTGTGGCAGCGCTGCCCTTGGCCCTGAGCCACTCCCGCCTCCAGTGCCCGGGACAGGCGAGCGCAGCCCTTGCACAAACCAAAACCTTCCTGCAGGACAAGGCTGCGCCTCTGCCCTGCTGTTCAGATGACTAGCAAAACTAAAAACACCTCTGCAACACTGCCCTTGAGCATGGAAAAAAAAAACGACACTCAGTAAATCACAGCTTCTTCATTTGGGAAAAATTGCCTTTCATATCATATCATATATCATATAATTTTAACCCCCTTTCTTTAAAGGCTACAACTACACATTCACTTGGTCCTCTCCACTTTCTCTCCCCTTCCTTCACCTTTTTAAATACACTTTGCCAACAGTAGCCAAGAACTGGGCCCTGTGTAGAAATAATCAAACAAGTATACAGGTCAGAAAGCAAGACTTCCCCTGTCACAAGACAGCACTCAACAAAACCCAACAAAGCCCCGGTTTTGGAACTACTCTATCTTGATCTCCTTTGCAGATTCATCAAGTTAGCTGACATCAACTTTATTCCAGTGTCTTAGTAGCTGAAAACCATTTAAAAACTAAGGGCAATCAGCATTTTTATTAGGATATTCAGCTGACTATGCCCACAAGATAGACTAGTTGCATGTGATAGCAGCAGGTAGAATAATAAGGCATGTGCCTATTTCCAGTAGTCCACATTCCCACGACATGCTTACTCACAACTCCCAAGAGGGAGGAAATAATGAAAACTTAAACCGTAGCTAAAGGTAAAAGGCATGAACAGCTGAAAGTCTTATCCAGAGATGTCCCAAGTGGTATAAACAGGCCCTGTTCCTGTAATCAACAATAGCAGGGTTTGTTGCAGTGGTTTTGGCAGAGCTTGATCTCTGGCTATAAACATTCCTGGTTTCACAGCTGCAACAACTTGAAAATGAAAACTGAATCAAGTGGCAGTGTTGTTTTCTCTTCCAGCAGAGGCTCTGAACAATGGTAATCATGTAAAGAAAAAAAAAATTTGGACAAATCAGACTGGCAATTCAGACTATTGCAGGATGGTGTCAAGCGTGTCTTTAGCTCAAGTAATAGCATTAGGTACTCCCCTGCTTCAGCTTCCCCTTCAGGCTCAACACAACTCTAAATGTGACTGCTTTCACGAATGGGCCTTAAGACCAAGTTCTGATAAGATTTCAGGCTGCTGCCTTTTTTAGCAAAAATTGCCTCAGTTGGCCTAGATTTCCCCCCACTTCCACACTTCATTTTCAGTAACTATATGACTTGTACAAAAACCTGTTACAAAAATATGCAAGGTGCAAATCCCATGTAAAACCCCACCACATGCCAGTTTAGACAATCATAGTAAATAAGATGGAGTTTTGTGAGTTAGGGTTTATCTGAAACCATCAGAGAACAAGTGCAGAATTGAGATCAGCTCTGTTACAGAAGGCACACGGCTGGAAACCCTGCTGACCTCATTGGAAGAACTCCTTCAAGCAACACTCTGCCTTACCCATTTCCAATCCATCCTGACTGTGTCAAGGAGAACGCTGACAGAAGGTGGGAGATGTGAAGGAAAATACCATACATAGAACACATGGCAATGGCACAATCCAAAACCTGTTTAATTACAGACACCATTGACTTTTGGCGCTTTGTTTTTGTTCCTCAGCTCCCATTAACTACACAGGACCGTGGGTCAAGAGAGTTCAGGTTTTCCCTCTTTCCTCCCTTTAAAGCATCACCAACAGAACATTTTCCTGTCACAAAGTTACTCTGAACATTTTGTGCATATTTTATAGCAAACATAAAAAGAATTACCAAACCAACTGGTCAGATTAATAAAATAATATTCTTAGTGGTGTATTACAAAACAAATGTGCAAGAGTTCCTCCTAAATCAAACTACAATACTTAGCATTAATGAAAATACTTGCATAAAGCACACTCTAACAATTTTGCCATTTTCCAGTTAAGACAGGTATTAGGAAACCTTAAGGCAAAACCCTTTTTTTTTTCCACAACACCCACTCTTAAAAGGTTCTCCCTAACATAATGCGCACACAACAGCACATCATGGATTTAAAAAAATATTTAATGCTGCCAAAAAGTATAAAAATACAGTAAGAATGGCAGTACAAAACAAAATACTTCCTAATTTATTTCTTTTACATCTTTCTACATTAATACAGGCATTATAAAAACACAAGATGGCAAATTATTTTGTTTTGCAAAGTAGCACACGCTGCTGGTGGTCTTCATCCCCTCGGTGCAGTTTACGTTGTAAACAGATAACTGAGGTCTTCTCGGTACTTAACAGACCTCACTTTTTGTTCCCGAAGAGGGGGTCATGTCTCGCTTTGCATGTCAATAATTTGCATTTATAGCTGCAGAATATTCACAAGTCTCGAAGGCTTAGGTGTCAGTCAGTCTCGGCCTGCGACATACAACCAAAAGAAAGTCACCGATTCAGTACAGAGTAGGGGGATAAAAAACAACCAAAAAAGAAGAGCTAAGAACTGACAGCAGGTTTGCAGCTCACTGTCAACACCAAACAGCTCCTCCTGTGTTCCCTGGAGCAACTACTGCCTCTGAGCAAGTACTTTTGGAAAGCCGCTGCTTTTCCAGAACGTATTCCATGTTACAGTAAAAGGCACATCCTTGCTGGAGAGCTTCACGTACAGGTCTCAGTCCAGCAAACCACCTCCTCACCCATGTAAGCACAAGCACTGCACAAGTCTCCTTGGGCCTCAGAGGGACTGTGGCAGGCTGCATCGCCAAACACATCACCTCTCACACCTTGTAGGCCAGTCCTGCTACAGAGGCTCAAATATAACTGTTTCTAGGCAAAGATTTCCTGCAGTGAGAAAGACACCCCAGCACTGCACATCCTGCTCTTAGGCAAGGGAGAGCTCCACCCCGAGAGTCTACAGAAAGAGACCTTGGTGTTCACAGCACCACACCCCCAAGCCACTACAGGTAAAATGCATCTGAGTTCAGCAAGCACTACACTGATTCATAAAGCAGCTTTCCTCCACCAGTTATGACACACTGAAAGAGGGCTTCCAAGTATTTATCCTTCCAATTTAAATAAAGACTCAGACAGAGATGCAATTTTGAACACGTTTATTTTTTGTACATAAAAATGAAAGACTGACTTAAAACTTTGGGGGCAAACAAAAAGGCCCAGGAAGACTACTGTGTGTCATGTCACCTTTGCAAATACCGTCCTCTGCTTAAACCACTCGGCCCTGCAGAAGACTTCCTCTTTTGTCATTGTTAATTTAGTTTCTCGTGCAGTCCTCAAGTGTCTCAGGTTTTACTATAATGCCAAACAGCAAACTAAATAATTTGGTTTACATTCATTAAACATAAAGCTAACCAGGCTTTTTCATTGCCTGCATGACCCAGTCACACATACATGCATACACATTTACGCCTCTTCCCTTTCCAGGGGGACATAAACTGATGTCAGTAAACCATATTACTCGAGGTTTAACAGAATAAGCCACGCTTCACTGGCAACATCTCACTTCCATAACAAATCCAGAGGTTTTTTTCCAAATTGCTATTTCACACGGAATTAAATTATTTTACTTAATACATTTCAAGGAAAATACAGATGTACCGTCACTAAGTGGACTGTCCCTGCACCAAGAACACAAACAGGAAACCTAGAGGATTAATTCCAAACTTGCAAACCCCTTGTAGTGGAGGTCCAAATGTTTGCTAGGTAATTTTTTATGAAAACGTGCATGATTTGTAAACAAGTTTTCATCTGAGAGTCAAACATTGTTTAATCAGAGATGCATCAAATATTTTGACTGATGCATTTCCAGAGGAGAGGGAAAAACGAACACAGTAATATTTTGAATCGAGCCCAGTGACATTTTAGAAGTAGCATGGCACCAGCCAGCAGTTTGCCAGAAATCAGGAAAGGGGAGAGGAGAGGGATATAAAGAAGGCATGCCCTTCAATTTCATCCTTTATGCATTTCCTATGATAGAAGTGAGTAGGATCGACAGTTCTTCATTTTGGCCCATATTTAACATTTGGTTCCTATTTAACATCCAAGCTGTGCAAAACTGCAAATTTAAAATTTAAATCCTCCAGAACAACAAAGTATCACAAGGGCTTAGGGTGCAGCAAGGAAAACAATCCTCCAGATTCTGAGTTTTAAGGATTAGTGATGGACTGGAAAGAAGATTTTTATCCAAATTATTTCCTGGAATGTACAAAGAAACCAATCATTTGATTTTTCCTTACTATTCTCATACTATCATGAACCATTCACTGTTCAAAATAATTTTGTCCAAGGCTTGCACTGGTTCATCCTCCTTAAATTATTAACAGTTAAGACTCCCAAGATACTTGCAACCACAGAACCAAACTTTTACAGAACAACTGCTAAATGTGCAAGTCCTGCTTTATTGCATCAAGAAGGTAACTGAGTGTGAGGTGATCTAAATCGGCTGCCCACCTGAACTAAGGAATGCTTACTCAGGATCAAGAAAACTGAAAAGTCAGAATTTAGAAGATGGAATCAGGAAAAAAAGTCAAGTGACAACTTGACAAACTGCAGTTAGAGCTCAGTGCCTGTAGGATACTGGTAGCCCAGGAAATCCTCCTCATGCCAAAAGAAGGGCAATAAATGACAGTGTGGTATCAGTCCAAGTTTCGCCTGCACTTTTTCCTTAGCTGCTTTTAAGTATCTAGAATAAAATCTGGAATATTTCTGTTACAAAAGCGTTTAAATTACATTCCATGTATTTTTCCATAACCAAAATATCTTTATAAGGCACATACATTTACACCTCCTATCAGTTATAGCTGATACTGAAAAACCTGTCCTCAGTTTAAAGGAAAAAAAAAAAAACTTTTGACAGTCTTCATGCTGGCTAAAAGTTACTGTGGTTGTAAAAATTGTGAAATGTCTTAAAATACACGAGCTGCCTGCCTGTGATATGTCCCAGCAGTCACTTTGCTAGTGGAGCTGCACAGTTGGGCAGCAATGCCACGGAACAAACTGTTCTACTGACGCACAACCTCCCGAATCCAGTACTCCATAAAACTACACTTGTTTTCCTCATCTGGACCCTTCAGCATTTGTTTACTATACAAACAGCCTAGTCCAGAATAGTATCAGCTATTGTGAAATGAGAATTTTGAAGAGTAAACTGTACTTAGCTTTGTGTAGTAAATGTCAGAATAATTGGGTCCCATGCCTCATATGTGACTACCAAGCTTGGACATACTGGAAAACTTTGAAGTCAATTCCTCTGAATAAGGAGCAAATAATCATCCAGCTCTTTGAATATTTTTCAGCAGTAAATCCAAGAAGTGCTTTACAAAATGGGGGAGGGGGGTGGAAGAAAACTCCCAAGACCCCACACCAAACAGAAAACAACCAAGCTTAGAAAACGGAAGGAGAAAACAACTTCTCTGAAGTTACCCAACAAGGCAATGCTTGAATAAATAAAATTCCTGTTTCAAAGTACAATCCAATCCTACAAATTACTAGAACCCAGCTTGAACAACAAGTTACATTCAGCCATATACCATCTCTGTATTCAAACGTAATTTAAAGGGCAGAAAGTGGTTTGTGTTGAATTACTATTTAGAAAGTGTTACTACCCAAGTAATGGAAAGGGAGTGCTCAAGAATTTCAAAGGGGCTGTAGCACAGATACTCCCAAAATATCAGTAATCAAGTGTTTTACTAGCATGTCTCTAATACAGTGCTGGGGAACCTGAAAAGCAGTGCTAGACTTTGTGAAGCTACCAAAGTGGCTCATCCAGCTGAAAACACTGGGTACGGCAGAACACTATTAACATTGCTTTTCTATTAGAGCCACCCTTGGAAGTCCAACTACCATTTCCTTGGATGTGTTTTCTACAACTACTACTGTTTTTATTCTTTATAGCAATTAAAATCTATAGACACACAAAACATTATGTTTTACATTTAATGGAATGTCAGAACTTGAACAATGTTGCCCTTCAAACAGTAGTTGAAGTCTGAATACATTAATCAACAGTATGATTTTAAGTGGGGGGCTAAGTTCTCAAAAGCCTTAAAAAATCCCAGTCTTACTTAAATAATGAAAACTACAAGAAAAATAAATAAGGAATGCAAATTAACAGAGTAGAAATTGGCAAGTGCTTCATCAGACCCCTAGCTGCTCATTTCAAACTGGAGAGTCAAATTCGGGGAATGGTTGCACTATTCTTTTCATGCACAAATTATAATTACATTTAGTTTCAAAACAAAATTCTTTTGGTCAGAAATTTGTACAAACTGAGCTTTTAAAAGTACAGTGAACTACAAAAAGATTAAATATGCAATTATAAAATATATTTATCCTAGGTCGTAAGAATATAAAATGTTTATGTTCATGTCACTAGTACATTACACATTACACATACTTAAGGATAACTTCTTCGCATTAATAATGTAAATGATACAACACTGTTTATTGCTTATGTCAGGCATGTAAATTTAAATCCAGACAGCCTTCAGTAGCTAAACATCCATGGTTCAGCATTTGTTCAAGATCTGGTAGAACACCATTTTAAAAAGTGTATAAACAGTTGCAGCAAGTTTGTACCTGCTCATATTAAACAGAAACCATCAATTCTGTGGGGGGGCAGCGGTTCATTTTTCTAAGTACCTGCAGTGGAAAGTCCTGAGATGTCGACATGAGATCAAGTTTACATCACTTCTCTATTGTACGTAACAGTCTGTACCCATTCCAGGAATAAGGAGTTTATGCTTAAAGTCACCCCTACTCATTACCTTCCAGCAAAATTAGCTGTTGGAGCAGTCACACTTACTGTTCACTTACAAGGAATGTTCTCAAAAATACATTTTCCAGCAATAATAAGCACCAACTAAAATCACTGAACCAAACCCAATCTTAGTGAGAATAGGTTTCCAGTATAACCACCTTTTTCTTTTTCTTTCAGTCTCATTTAGCTTCTGCTTCATCTGCTGCAGCTTCTGTGCTGTGTTTGCTCTTCTATCCTCCCGCTGTCGTTTTCGGACAGAACTTAAAAAGAAAAAAAGTGAATCTTACACTGAAGAACAGGAAAAAAGGCTATTATAATATTAAGACAGATCGCTTTCCAACACTCCCAGTAGTTAGCCCACCAGTAGCATATGGCAGCAGTATATAAAATCCAAACCAAGCAATCTTTTATCATGTTTTAACCACCTTGATGTAGAGAGTTTCAGATAGTGAAGCCCCATGAATAAGTAAATTACGGATGTAAAGATGTGCATGGTACTTCTCCTACGAGTTTGACAGAGAACCGAATTAGTTCAATTATCTGAGCTGAGTCTTTCACTCCTGTCTGTACAGCCCCATTCGGTGGCTGAGATGTTTTGTGTGGAGGCTGCCTTTATATGCAATGCCAGGTACCACGTGCAAGTGTTTCAGTATTTACAGGGATGCCTCCTCTGCAGAGTTCACACCAGGCTCAATGATACACTGCCTCCAACCCCTACTCACAGCTGCATGCAGGTTTAACAGGACTCATCTGAGGATGCAAACCAGATCTTGATAAAGAACACACAATAAACCCAAGTTCTGTGTCTTACACTAGGCAGGACGACCTTGTAGTTCATGTCTCCAAAAGTGCCCTCTCAGTCTCTAAGACAGCGTAACTCTGACACAAAAACCAACTTTGACTTCCAACACACACCCATACTCTCCCCTCCTTCATGTGAGTGGCTCCTTCAAACATCTACAGAATTGCTGTCATTCTCTCTCAAAACTCTCATGAAGATACAAAAAGCAACTCATTGTGGCATTTGGTGAGCCAGCTGTTATTTTGGAATTCCAGCCTATCTACATCCAACTGTTGT
The DNA here is from genome assembly GCA_013400315.1 of Bombycilla garrulus. Taxonomy (NCBI): domain Eukaryota; kingdom Metazoa; phylum Chordata; class Aves; order Passeriformes; family Bombycillidae; genus Bombycilla; species Bombycilla garrulus. The sequence continues at coordinate 173,869 of VXBU01019334.1, forward strand.
GTCTTGGTCTTGGGCTGCAGCCCTTTGGGACAGACCCTGCCTCCTTCTGTGCACCACATGGCTCAGCTTGACACAACCCTGGCCCAGTTTCTGGATCTCTGGCTATGGAGCAGCACTTGGTAACCCACATGTGGGAAGTCCCAAGTGACGCAGTGCCTCCCAGATGAGGCATCAGCACTCCTAAGAGAAAGGCAAATTCACCTGATGGCTAAACCACAGGAATCTACTCACAGCAGGCAGATTAAACATGAACAGAGGGGAATACATGGCTCCACTGATGCAATTTTGACCACTACACAGAAAGTGGTATGTGATAAAATCTTTGTGCTTCTGAGGAACCATGTATTTTTTGAAACATAAGTTAGTATTGTATTTAAAATCAGTATGAAATTATGCTGGACAATTTTAGGACCTCATTCACACTTCACAGTGCAGTACACTGACAATCTGTTAAGAAAATGCTTTCCAAGTGTGAGGTCTAGCTGCTTCAGTTAAAGATATCTGCTTTTCTTCTCTTGACTTCTGAACAGTAAAACTTATCACAAGGAATCACTGAGGTGGTATTTTTAAAATCATTAAATAAGACAGTCAAATACCACCTGTTCTCCCTTGCTACTGCAGAAAGAACTTGAATGTTTTTTACAATAAGAAAAACAGACAATAATTCAGCCTTTTGAGAGAATGTATCTGCCTTTTAAAAGTTTCTTGATCTTGCCTACTTTTCAATGTTCCCATCTGTGAGATCTTGAACTTTAGTGGACAGGTCAGTGTTTATTTTCTCCATCTGATCTTTGTTCTCCAAGCCTATGCTGTTGCCATTGTACTTCTCTGTGGCTATTTTGGTTGGGTGTGGAGGAGATTGCTCGGAACTTGGCGCTTGGTCCTCCTTAGAGAGCTCCTTCCACCGTTCCTGAAAACAAGGAGAACATATTTCAAACATTCCCCTAATATTAAAGGGCCCCCTTGCCAAGATGTCTTCCAAAAGAACAGTCACAGAAGTAAAGGAACTACCAGATCAGTAAAAAAAATTGCTAGGTGAAGGAATAAAATTCGGACAAGTTAGGTCAAGATGTGTCTTCAACAACCATCAATGATCCTTTTTTCTATTTTTCCAGGATGGTGCCACTGCAAAGGCACGAGGCCACTACCTTCGGGGTTTGTAATGTCCACAGCAGCTCCACAATTAGGAAGCATCCTGTCTTATAAAACCTTGCACTGTCCAGCACTTCCCATCTCCCTCTCTTGCTACAGGCCTGTGCTGTGTTCTTATCTTTTATGGCTTCAAAATACAACAGGACCTTGTACACAAGAACTGCCTAACAAGAGAGAACTGGGAAAATGTAACGAAGAGTTATCTATGCCAGTCATGGTCCACTATTGCACCTAGTGGCCCATTAGCCCAGAGATCTACTGCATCAAAAAACAGTTATTCACCTTGTTTTGAGAAGTAATCTGAAATGAGATGGAAGAAAAAAAAGAAATTGGAAGCAAACCAGTTTTGCTAGATCTCTGTCCTAATGAATAACTGTCCTAATGATTAATAGTCTGAAGAGCTTGCTACAACAGAATTTCATGCAGAAAAGTGCACAGGAGGGAAAAGAATCAGCCCTTAAAAACAATCACTTCTCTTCTCACACAAATCAGCCAGTGCCTATAAAGACAAAGAATACTTCGTAGGAAAAAAAATCATTTACTTTTAGAAGTCTATGATAAGGTGAATGAACTGAAAATTGAATCTTCTCAAAGCAAGTAATGGACTCCTGTCCCTGGAAAAATTTCAAGACAGCTGGTCTAAACTAAATATCAGACTCAGAAAGTGATATTAAAAAACAGCCACTTATAAATGGACTGCTGGCAAAATGAGTTTTAACAACGAACTGACTCCTCCGCTGCAAGTGAAAGTTGTGTTTGCACAGTTTACTGACTTCCAAAATCCAGGGAGACATCAGAAATGAACATTTGGCTAATGTCAAGTAAGAGAGGCATTCAGGAACTTCAGGCTCTCTCCATCACTAGCAGAGAGAAGTGACTACCTCTCACACTCTGAGGAGTACACCCGTTCCTTATGTAATAAAAATGACCTTGCTGACCCTGAAAGGAGAAAAATACTTTTTTGAGCACTGCCAATTGATTTTCTGCACATAATGCTGAGGACTAAAGACAGAATCACCAGGATAAATGCCTGCATTGCAGGAAACACTGATTTAAGGAAGATCATCTGAATAATCATAACAAGAGAACAAGAACAAATGAGAAGTGTGCATTCCTAGGCATTCTTTTACTATGAATAAATAACACACTTGAACATGACAAGCAGTATTCTGAGTGACAATGATCCCTTTTATCCAGAAGTAAGAAATCCTGTCATGTAGATGGGTAAGTGTGAGAACCAGAGCGGCTCAGTTTGGAGCATGGCTTTAAAAAAAAAAAAAAAAAAAAAAGGCAGAAAAATATTACTGGCTGCAATACCTCATACCAGCAATACCTCATACAACAGCTTCCACAAAATGCAGAGACTAAACTGCTGTAGGCATTAGGAAGAATCATGAAGTCTTCTAGACGTATGGCACAGGTGTCAGACCAGCAGCACACACTCTAGGTGCTGGCTAGCAGTTGTGTAAAATTATTTCTTTACTTACACAGCAAGTGAAGAAACATTTGTTAAAGGGAAGAATCAGACCACTACCAAAACCACAAAGAAAATAAATGTGTTTTAGTTTACTTGCTCTATTTGTGATTTTAAGAAATCAACAAAATAAAAAAGCCCTAGCATATGAAAGCAGAATTAAATGTGTTTGAAGCCTCTCCTCCCAGTTCTCCTCCCACCAAGCCCCAGCCAGTTAAAGCTGTAAGCTGTTATGTCTACAAGCCACACTGATAAAACAGGGAGATTTGGTAATCTCTTTGCACTCAAAATCATTACGTTTGGCTAGACTGTACTAATTGTAACACAAATTTTAAAGGCTATGAACAAAGAAGGCAGCTTTACCGATAAATATTATCTATAGCATCAGGTAACATATCTGCTAGGAAAATAGCAAAGATCAAGAAATTCTAAAAAAGATCCTTGCTATCTTCAAAGTGATACTGGGAATTACTTTCTCTTTTTAGTATTGAAAACATCATTGAACCTTTTGTTTCTTTAAACATTTGGGCATGCAAATTATTTTTATCTAAGAAGAGACACATACACAGGGTTAAAAGTTTAGTTTGATAGAAGGCACCAAACAGGTACCTTTTGATACCTCCTAGGCCTCTGCTGAAAAAGAAAGAGTCTAATTATTTAAACTCCACAAAATTATGTGTTTTAAAATAATCTGGAGCAATTTTTTTTACTACTGTTACAATCTGCTGTTCAAATACATGGAGCTAAACATTTACCTGTATAGTTGAATCCCCCATTATAAATTTTGCTCCTTCTATTACAGCCATATATGAAAATCTCAGTTGATCAGGAGTCTGAATAAGTCCCATTCGATATTTTCTCATATCCAGTAATACCTTCTTAATATCTACAGAAAAAGAGTCTTTTTTTTCCATCTGTAAAGCAAGTTATATTGAAAGTGTCAATAGTATATAAAAAGTAAATACAAGTAAAAATGAGTCATAAAATTCAATCTAAAAATTAATTTCTCCATATTATGCTTCTATTAGTTATATGGAAGATTAACATCTCAAATGGTTTCCAATTTGTTTTTGAAAGAAAAACACAAACCATCTAATGAAAGCTTACTGTGAACAAATCAAGGATCATGTATTAAACAAATAAATTAGTACCCTAATATTAAGTCTTTAATTTTACGACATTTAGATATGCTCAATTTTATTCAGGCTTGTATTTAGACTTTGAAATAGGATTATGAGAAGCAGAGCTGTAAAATAATATTTCCTACTGCTTCTGAACAGAACAGCAATTCAGACTGACTGACTATGGCATTAAATAAGTTTCCTTATTTAAAGCAGAACCCTGAACCCAAGCAATGCACACGGCTGTCCCCACATTACATTCACAGGGTGTTTTTGAAGCACATTTGCATCAAAATATACCCCTATGTTTTTTAAGATGCATAAAACCAAAGAAAAACTGAAGTAAAAAAAAAAAAAAAAAAAAGTAAGTTGAGAGGAACTAACCAAACCAGAAAATGTGTCTCTTGTGATTTAACTGAAATCCTATTTTGATTTATTTAAAATATTATTTAACATTCAAAGCTCACTCATGTCATGAGCAATTAGAGATGATGCAGTTCACTAAGTAAGCAAGAAATCTATACATCCATGTGGCACTGGAACCGGCTACCGAGCCCCACTACCCAGAGGGCTGCACAGCAGGGGAAATTCTGCAACACCCTCCATTACACACTGCAGGAGAATCAGGGGCACGCCTCAGTTCTCATCCTAGTTCAGATAACAACAATTTTTCTGCATGCTTAAGAAAAGGGCTCTGGATAAAAAGACTTATACATTAAATCATCTCAATAAATATTCACAAGCTTTTTTTCACATGAAAAAAAATCACTCAATCCTCAACCTTTTCTAAGCATATCTTACGTAAAAGGAAAAGAATGTTTACAATTTACTTTCCAGGAAGCTTTGAGAATATATAATTGTCCTGGGGTACTTCAAGAGGGATTTGTAAATGCATTTTAAGAGCTGTGTTTTTGTCATCAAAATACATAAAGAAAAAAAAAAAAAAAGCACGATGTCTTAAATTAAGTTTCCACTGCAATGGCATCAGCTTCAATATTTTTAAAGCCTTCTGACCAAAAAGCTCATATTGGGAAGGTTGGCAGAATGCCAGGAGAAGGGAAGGGGTGACAGAAAATGCAAACACTTACCAGAACAAGACAAGTATCTACTAATGAAAATGTGCCGGAACGTCCTATTCCCGCACTGCAGTGAACCACTGCAGGTCCATGCTCGGGACTCAGTGAACCAGATTCTCTGACTTTGAACAGGAAGTTCAGGAATGAAGCTGGGGATTCAGGAACTCCGAAGTCTGGCCAGGTAGTATAATGAAAATGAGAGATCATCCTGGACTCCCCACTCTAGAAGTGAAAATAAATAAACACTAGAACTAGAAAGCATTCCTCTTTGGCTCAGTTAGCACACATTTCCCCAATCTCAATCAACAGCTATTTTCTATTTTAAACCTCCCATTAAGACAAACAAGCCAGTAACTTGCTTCAGCTGGATGACAACCAACAGTGCACTCTGAAGCAGTTTTATCTGAGTTGGTAATTTTCTCCTTTGCCGTTATTACCACACACGTTTTTTTCCTTCCTCTCAAACTTCCAATATTATGTTTGGTTTGCTTTACTACTAACTCCCAAATACCTTTCTTTGTCCACCAATAATGCAGCTCAACGGCTGACAGCAGTTACTAGACAGCTAGAATTAATAAGACAGATAAAACCCATGTCAGCATTGTACACACTCTGCAGTCTTGCTTAGAGCAAGTTGTAATGCCAAGAAGTATTACATCTCCTTTGTACTAACCACATTACTGAGAGGAGCAGGAAGCATTCCTTCCTGGAAAAGGCTATAAAACCCATCCAGCAGGATGTCTAGCAAGACTTCTGCTGGACATCTTCTACCTTTTTTAAGTAAAAAAAAGAGGATTCCAAAATGATACAGCTGCTTTAGAACCGCTCTATTAGAGTTCCTCTCCTAACACAACCAACCAACCACAAGTACCGAAATGACAACAAGGGAATATGTGTATGAAATTTGGATCATATTTTTATGGAACTCAATTCAGACCTGCTGTTAAATGCTACTCCTTGCCAGGTGATTCTGAGACAAAAGGATCACTGATTTTTGCTCAGGAAATTTAGAAATGTTCAGTTATTTCTTAATAATTTATTAATTCAGTTATAATTTATTATTTCAGTTATTTAGTTTTCCACACTGACTGAAACCTACATAAACCTTGGCAAAGTTTGAACACAAAAGATTTAAAAATCAATGTATTCTAGAAAAGTTATTTTTCTTCTTCAGCAACAGTAAAACATAGCCAAGGAATTAAAATAAATTCTACTGTTCTTCATCTGCTCAGTCTGCTTCTACTCCTTATGAGAGACAACTTACAAAATTCCTTTGTGAAACTAAAAGAATCCATTTCATGGTTTCCACAGTAACAAAAATAGTCTCCCAACTTGTCTTTTGCCTTCAGTGCCCGATACTGCAAGACTGCCAATACTTTCACAGAAAACAGTGGATATTAATATGACTCCAGTCACTCTCAGATGCAGTCATCTTCCAGAAATATTTTGTCTTTCAGCTAGCTGCTCAACAAGGACAACAAAACTGTGTGATCTACAATATTGGGAAAATGAGTTTGCATTGAGATTTCATAGGGGAAAAAGAGGAGTATCAGGCCCTAACTTGTATAAATATACTGGGACTTCCCTTTCTCTGGAGCAAAGCATTAAAGAGCTTGCATTTTCTCTCCTACTGCTCTTCTGTACCTAGTTTTCCAAGTAGCAAGTTAACTTACAAATTAACTGAATGACATGTTTGTTTTAAAATCACGAAGGAGACAAAGTTTTCATAAGAAATCTCGAAGTAACACTTACTCAATTTCCTCTATTTCTAAGAAAAATAATTCATCACTTTAGAAATAAAATTAAGAAGAAAATTGGAGAGGTGAGCTAAATGCACATTCTAAGTAAAGGCTGAAGTTGCTTCTTGTGAATCTAGATGATCTTTGTAGGTGGTAATTGATACCCCCGACTTCATGATTCTGAAAGAGCATCCCTGATAAAAACATCCCTTACACCTCAAGAAGGCAAAAATGCCTTTTTCTGTCACCTCAAAAAAGGTGACCTGAGGGGTTTGCTTGTGTGGGTTTTTGTTTGGTTAGGGAGCTCTTTTGTGTGGGATTTTTACCCTAATCCTATCCATAACAAGCTCTGGCATCTTCTTCCTAAAGAAAAAGAACACAGTATGGCAAAGTGTCACCCAGCTTATACACTAACCTGAAATAGTTATTTCTACAAGAGAGATGAAACAGTGCTGTTGTACGTGTCATTCTGCTCTAACCCACAGAATTACATTTTTCTTTCCTTTCTTGTATGCAGGCTTTATCCATGCCATAATTTTTCAACCCTTCAGCTCATTATAAAAATACCTAGTCTCTTCACCTCTCTACAAGAGTCCCATTGCAAGGCACTGGAACCAGCTGGTCATCTTTGAATTTGGAGTCTCTAATCCTACAGCCAAATCCCATTTGAGTATTTCAAACCTCCCACATTGCTCTCTAAAACAGAATGGCTCTTTCAAGTGGTGCTTGGCAGTCAAGCTGTACAGCTGAAACACTGCCTTTGTGAGGATCTCTACCACCCTTTCTTAAACAACTCCCAGCCACTGAGCCATGCAGCACTTACATGAAGTGACGTGGGAGTGTTACGAGAAGAGGTCTGGCTTTTTGATTCACAACTGTCGATGGACAAAATATCAGATTTAAATAACAACTAATTTAATTTAAAGTGTTACCAGGAAACTAGCTAATCTTTTAAAATAAAACCCCCTGGACTTTAAGACTGAGGCAGCAATATAAAATTTTATATGTTATACTCAAGGGATATATTTCTGCATGGTAACTGAAAACCAGCTTGTTCTATGGTAACCACAATGTGATTTTCCGAGATTTATTTCCTAAGACTAACTACCAGGAAAAAAAAGTCCTTGAATAATCATGGGACAACACTTAAACAAATTGTTGGGGTTTTTTTAATTACTCAAACTGTGGAAGTTTTATGAACTACTGGCATAAGCTTTCCATAAATAACCAAGATAGCTAAACCTGATGAACTTGTAAAGCTGCCACCACACTGCACAACTGCTGGAAAAATCAACAGTATAACCAAAGGATGATCAAAGCACAAGCTCCAAGTTACAGAGATCCACATGAGGACTTGAGCAGAAAAGGAATATCCCACTAGATTAACTTCCAGCAAAACAAGCCTTGCCATAACCTTTTTACAGTGACTATCCAATCACTCGAAACAAAAAGGAGCAAAAATCTTAGGAGTAACTTCACGTTGTTCAGCCACCTGAGAGTTTGAACATGAATAAAACACTACCAAAATGCAAAAAGGTTAAGTTGGTGCCTTCAGGGTCAAGTAAAACAGGGGAAGACAAAAAAATGCTGGTCTGTCAAGTTTCACACACTCCTTATAAAAGCCATAATCCATGTGTGAAATGGTCAAACATATGAAGACATAACACACCTACAACCCTACAGTGGTCCTTTATTTAATGAACACAGCTTAAGTTCATTGACAACTAATCTGATCATATAAAAATGAAAACACATGCTATAATGGCAATATTCTACAAACTGAAATTCAAAATCATAAATCAGCTTCTACCAGTGCCTCCTCTATTTGCTCATTCCTGGTGGCCAAAATATTTTCCTAAATTTAAATTCAAATGGCCCTGATGATAAGGGGGCCAAATAATCATGACAAACATCCACAGGATCAGCTAGTGAGGGCCACTAAGCAGCCTTGCATTACCCTAATCTGACAGTCACAGCCACACAGAGGCTTGAGACTAAGCTGAGAATCCATTTTACTAATAGGTTTTTCCAAATATTTGCTATTTGGAAAGATGGAGGACTCAAGGTTACACTCGGGATTTATTAATGGTCCTTACTCTGAAGTATCACACCACCAGTGTCACATCAATTTTAGTTCATTTCTCCTAGTCCTTTCTCCCCCAACAAGTATTTTTTTGCAAACCTCTCTTTCCACTGCTGTATTCTTACTTCCAGAAACCAGTCTGAGATACATTCAGAAAGGTTCCTTCGGCAATTTCAAATTCCACTGTCCCATTTCCTCATCCACGCCATCCCTGGTTTCCCTGAAGATCTCATGCTCATTTGCCCTCGCATAGCTTGTCTGAATTTCTCATTATCTGTACAGTGGTTTTGCTTACAATCATTCATTATGTGTCACACTATCTTTCTCAAGATATCTGGATTGTCACACCAGAAACTACTGAAAACAAGGTTTTCCTTCTCTAAAGACCAATACATAAAGTTGTGATATTAAGGAGGAAAAAAAAAAGGCTAAAAGCAACAATAAAGAAGAATATAAAAATACATATTCAACACAAGGTGGAGTCTTTCCCAAGTTAGATTTCAAGATCTAACAATTCTCCTGCAACATTGCTGCAGAAAGGTTATTTTATAGATTTAACAATAGGCTCTCATACACCTCGCTATCACTTCTCCAATAAGCTGGGGAGACTTTGCATCAAATCAGAGCCATTCAGCAGCTTCACACATAAGTGATTTAAAAAATTTAACATGAGCACAGTATCTTCCTTCTGCCCTTATTTTCCAAGAGGCACTGGTTGGTGGAAGCCTTCACAGTAAGCACTGTAAGGGACAGTTCTGAAGCTAAGCTATTACAGTAGAAAGCAGCACTCAACTTTCAGAAGAGCTGACAATTGACTCCACCAAACCCATGGAGGATACAAAATGACCCACAGTGGAAAAGCAGCTTCAAATGCCTGTATTCTAAAATGCACACTGGGTCAGGCAAATAATAAGGAAATTCTACAATAATCACCAGCAAAACAAAGAACATTAGGAATCTTTTCAAAACTTTTAGAAAGATACCAATAAACACTATTTTCTCTCCAAAGCTTTACTGGACTGTGCTAGCCCCAAGAACAAAAATTCTTTCCTAGAACAGATTTAAAAAAAAAAACCCAACAACCAATCAAACCAACAAATGCCATGATACAATCCTGAAAAAGAACAGTCCCCAATCGCACCTGTATTTCTAAGTAATCTTTAGCAAAAGCAACAACAAAACCAACCAAATACTCAGAGATTTTCATTGGTAACAACATAAAAAAAACATTTTACTCCTCATATACTCGTATTTTGTTTGTCTTAAAGAGATTTGTTGCTGTAAGACGAACTTACTTGAGCTCAGAATGGTTGCATTATAAAGACAACCTTGTTTCTCTCCGTTTTCAAGGAAATAAGAAAATTTAAGTATTCTTGGTATTAAGAGTATATTTTGTTCATGAGTCATCCTATATTCCAGGCATTGAGTGGCTAAATGTCTTACACTCTGCCTCCACCAAAGGCCCCTCCAGAATTACTTAAATAAACACAGCTAAGCTCACATTTCAAGTTACTGTGAATACTCAGTTCCCACAAGTTTTATGGTATAATTATCAAATTCTTACAATAGGTTGTATATAACATTGACAGTGTTAGACTAGAAACTATGCAGCTTTTTCTGCTTGAGTAACCAAGTAGGTTCTGCTTCTTCTACAAAAATTATACTATGGAGTTAATATTCATGGAGCCTTACCAGAGTGCTAGAGAGAAAAAAGTAAAATTCATTACAGAAAGACTGGTGAGTATTTAAGAAACTGATTTATATAACTATACTGGGTTTGTAGTCTTAAACCAGGACAATGACACACAAGAAACTCTGTACAGTGCTGACAGGCCTGCACTGCTGGTCCAAAACAAAGCCAGAAATTTAAGTGCTCAATAGCTCCTCATTGTGCTGCTCCTTGAGGCATTCCTCCATTTTCTAGTTAACATCACGCTCAAACATATACATGTAAGGAAAACCTTTGAAAATAGGAAGTTTAAAAGTAAGAGCCAACATCAGCTGAAAAACTCCATGAAGAAGCCTTTTTGGTAGTTTGGAAAACTTGCCTCAACTTTCCAAAAGGAAGAGTTGCTCTTTTTCAAGCACTAGCTAGCCAGCATTACTCATCTTTCTTTTGCCTTTACTGTCAATAAACAACTAAAGAGAAATTCTTCAGGCCAGCAGGACAATATTCCATAAAGCTCTTCTAACATGGAGAAGACCAAGGAACAACATGCCAAGTTTTAACATGTTGCTCTCATGAGGGAGGTTATGAATTAACAAATATTATCTCAGAATACCATCAATAGTTACCATAAATTCAAGTATTTGGGAACAAATATATCAACAGTTGTATAAAACAACATGCAGAACATCTTAAAGCTTTCCTTTTCCAAATTCTCTGACAAAGACAACCTTGAAAACTTGCCATACTAGCACTTTCAATTAATATAAGGCAAGATTTATAGGGAGAGAGAATATCTTACAAGACATAGCTGGAACAAACAGACAAGCTCTTCAATCCTGTCTTCCACTCTGAAACAGAAGCAGCAAATTCCAACCCAAGCTCAGGCCAGGAACAATTTTTTTGAGCTTAACTTGGTTAAATTGTCAAAGTGCTTAATTTTTTAAGAGAAAAGGATGGTTGGTCCTGTGGAGCAAAAGGGGAGGTAAGCAAGAGGAGATAAAGTTATCTATCTACAGCAGGTGGTAATCACCCCTCCCCCAAAAAACTTAAGACAGCCAGACTAAATTACATGGACAGCTCAAGTTCCACTAAAAAAATCAGTAATTACTCAGTCAGGTTTCTGATATTCAAAGGAAATCAGAATTTCCCACTCTTGTGTTCCTCCCTTTAAGTTAATTTTTACAGGTCCTCTGAGAATCACACTACCACCATTTAGAATTCAGCATGTTAAGGTACTGCCAAATGGAAAATACAAGTACACAAATGCCAAAGATGTTATCTCTCCTAATGTATAGACTGAGGTCTAAATCACTTGCTTATTTCCACACAAACATCTTTGACATTCTCAGAAGCAAAGTGCATTAAAATTTCCAGTGCAAAAGCTCACTCAGACCTGAAGTGACATCATGCTAAGTGGTTCTCATGATACACTTAAGGCCATGAACAGGAGCTGTACAGACTGAGAAAGCTTACGTTGATATTTTCTAATTGCAGTAGATGCACCGTGTAATAGGATTTGACGTCTTCAGACACTAGTCTCACACGGAACCCTGTTTCACTGAATGTCATAACTTCCTCTTCTTTTGTTGGCCAGTACTGTGCACACTTGACCTAACGGATTTTTTTAAAGAGGAAGAAAAATAAGGGAAAAAAAAAAGAAAAAAGTTATTAAATATCCTAGTATCTTGGGTTTTGCATGTGCAGATTCTGAGACCACATTGTTCAATACAGTAGACTCAAGTGCCTGCTCCCACTTTGAGGAATTCTTGAAGTCCATAACGTTTACAGCCAAGTTACTACAATTGTTTCAGTGGCTATTATGCCTTCCAGCTTTATGTGTTTATGCTCTCTTTCATCACCTGGCTAACATTTTCAGCCTTCCCTCTCCCCTCTCTAGTTCTCTACAGGGAACTGAGATCTCTGCTCAGCCACATGAGTTTTTCTTCCCCCCTGTTTTCCCCCTTTGTTTCTGACTTGCACACCGGCCCATTTACGAAACTCATCTATCCAACCCAGTTCCACCCAGGCTTCATGAATATTGGAAGGTTCTAGTGAAACAAAAGAATGAACTAACAAACCAATGCAAAACTATTTTTGTCTTGTATTCCTCTTGCTCTGCAATCAAACTTTCTACAGGAAAATTTTTGCACAAGAAAATAGGTGACTTTTTAACAGACCAATCAAACCTTCACTGATTAAAAAACATAAACCTCAAATGACATTTTTATAACAAAAATCTGCAGTGCTTTTAGACACAGGAATAGAAAAACTACATCATAGCAGAAGATTTGTGTATTCAGCACATATGCTACTGGTTTTAAAGAATCAAAAATAACTAGATCAATTTAACAGTTCTTGGGCAGCAGTCTGCCTTCCTTATTCCAGCTAACATCTCTATATAACAAACACACTACTCTGTTACATTTAGAAGAATTAACCTTAAGATACTTGTTTTCCCACCTTCCATTTTGTCCTAGGAACATCTTACACTGCCTCTACTCCTCACCAGTTCTATGTGTACATCCTTTCTCAGAATGCTACTTTCACCTTTCTGGATGTGCATTTGATACTATTTTCACCAAACTGAACTGTGTGTCCTAGCTCCCTCACTCCACTGTTATACGAAATACACATTATACTGCACACCAGTGAGAATGTTTGTTAGTTCTTCTAATGTAACAATCAAACTGTGTTAAAATTGTGCGGCTTATTTCACAACTTTAGGCCTAATGTCACTTACCGATTCTTTTTCAACAATCCTGTTCAGCATGACAACTGCTTTGGTTTGTTGTTGCCATACCATTAGCCAAAAATGACAACATGTATTAGGTAGTGGACCCTGGGTAGTAAAAAAGACAAAAATAGGCATGAGAATGTATAGCAAAGCAGTGTTTGAGAACAGTTAATAGTTCACTGTGGGAAACAGGAAAGTCTTCCTCTTAAGTTTAAACAAATTATTAATAGAATGATAGAAATGGCAGGCAAGAAAGTAGCCACACTGCACAGATCATTCCAGGACTTAAAAGAACAGCTTTGGTTTTTTTTTTAATCCAAGCAAACAAACCAAAAACCACCAAATAACAAAACAGTAAGAACTCAGGGAAGGGATATTGGGATATTTTGATTTAAGCATCAATACTATTGTGCTGTTTAGAAGAAAAGCTACTGTGGGCATACTCAGAAGGTACAAGATGGACAAAGGAGTACAAGTACTGTTGTAACCTATTTACAAAAGAACTGAAGAAAAGAGCAAGAAATATTTGAGAAGCTTCATACGCAGTAAATTACTCATACTTCAATATCCCCCTTAGCTTTTCTTAAAACATAAAATAATCTGCTTACAGCTACATCATACTAGCAGTTAATATGAGATACTTGTAATTCCTGGAGACAAGAAACAATTCCAATACAAATTATAACACTACAAAATCCCCTCCGTAGATTCTCAATCCCTATATTAATCCAATAGTTGTACTACTTACCTGTGTTAAAATATAATACCTCTGGGCTTCTTCTATGACCACTAAGCTGGCATTGATATAGTCGTTCTCAGTGTTCTGGAGTTTTACACGACTGTGATCATCTGCAATTCAAAGAAAATTAAGAATTAATGATGCGTCCATCTTGATGAACACTCTCTAACAGGCAAGTTTAGGTCTGACAAGCAACTAGAACTAAATTCTGCCATATGACCCAAACAGCAAACGACAAATATAAGTGAAACTAATTTCTCACAATACTCCCCTCAGCATTCCATCAGAGCAATTTCAGGCAGCTATTAACAGAAGCTGCTCAGAAAACTGGAATACCCAATCAAACAAAATAACCCTCCCACACAAGCCCAAAGGTCCTCACAGTCATCCCTCAACAGTTGCAGCTCCTTGATACAACAGCACCACAACTCACACCAGACAACACTGTCCTATCACACCAGATCACTCCACTGCATTATTTGCAAAGTTCAAAATTCCAAGATACTTGGTGAACTGAAGTTTCAAAGGTTGACGTAGAATCACTAAGTTAAGCTCACACAGCTAAAAAAAAAACCCAATAAAATCTAATTGCAATAACTCAAGCCAGGCTTTGATCAATTTCATTTTCCCCATAAGCTATTGTCTAATATTATACAACATAAAAGTACTGAAAAGGCACATGCAAAACCAAAAACATTCAGCAAATCATCCAATTAAATGACGCCTAATCTAACTACATGGTTTTTATCTCAAAATTACACAAGCAAGACCAACAATTCCCCTGTTTATGGCAGAGGCAAGCAAAGGACTCTGTTTAAAATTCTACCATTAATGAGAAAGATTATCATACCGTCAAACTAAAAACCTGCATAATAAAAAGTCATTGTGGTTGCTCCTAGAGCCTTTTAGTACCTGATTTATGAACCTCTAGGAGACATTTAGGTAATCAGACTTGTTCACAGTAAGTAATCCTTCAGCCATTTATCGGTCACTGTATTAAATAAACAGCACCTTCAGTTTAAAATTTGTACACAACTACATGCCAGAAAAAGAGATTCCACTGACTGTAAACCTCCTGAAGCTCAACACCTAGCAGACTAAGAAGATTAAATAAAAAATAGCAAACTAAAATTAATTTAAGAAACTTCAACATATTCCAGGGAGAGATGGAAGAGATTCCATATGGAAACTGACAGCAGAGTGAATTAGGATGCTTCTAAAACTAAATTCACCTAGTCTAACCCACAAAACCCAATCAGGGCCCAGACTGCTATTAAGATACCAGCCCACCCATCCTTGCACCAAAAGGCTCATTTCCTTTAGACAAGCACTTTGGGAAATACAAAAAGCCATGAGCTTTGCCATTAACAACTACCAAGCATCAAATTCAGCACAACTATAATAGCTGAACTCACAGCCAGCCTGTGCACAAGGCTTATCTTAGAAACCCATAAATATAAACCTGGAAAGGCAGAAAGCTGATGGCAATCAAAAAACAGTTACTGAATTAGACTCTTGTTCTACATACTGCTTGTACGATTTAGTATGAATACTTTCTATGTGTTTGGAAACCTGGGTAAAGTACATTTACTAGGTCTTGATCTGCCTTTACATTCCCCCTCATCTATCTGCTGTTGGCAACTGCTGAAGATGATCTCTTTGGATTCCAGTAAAGAAGTCAACAGTAAAGTAGAACTGTTTTGCTGCTGCTGAAGCACTCAAATTTGGGGTTGTTGCCCTATCTCCCATAGTGCCTAGTTTTTATATGCAGTCACATATGAACATGGAGAGAACAGAAAAATGATGAAAAATTATTTTTTATATAAAAGCACGACAAATATACTGGGTTAGCCTGTTTTCATTAGCATTCCAGCTGTAAGGCAACACCATCTTAACTTCTAGGAGTCTTAAAAGATTTATGATACCCCTGTGTGAAGGAAAAAAAATATTATCAAAGCCAAGACACAGCAAAATTAAGACACATGTGCATTTTAAAGTAAAATATATCTCTTTGTATTATTTTGCTGGGATAGGAAAGCATTACTTTTTCCTTTCATGTATCACTTTATCTGAAATGTTTCTACTGGAAAGAAACCAAGACCTCTGTAAATATTACATGTAATTTGCCAACAGGAAAAACTTAAGATCTTGTTATAGTAAATCACACATACCGGTACCAGTGTTCTCGGAAAGGTGACGCAAGCAGGCGCTGTTAACAGTTTAATCACCCAGCAGCAGCTGCTGTACCGCTGCCAGGGGCAAAAAACTGCAGCCTCTCAGGAGGTTCCCTGCTTTAATCCTGACATTCTCAGACTCATTCTTTCCCTTCTTATAAGCTCTGCTTTCTAAACATGACACATAAAGTTCTGCGAGTTGTTCTTTTTTTTTTTTAAAGTCCCTTTAATAACTAATTCCATGCAGAGACAGCCTCCCTCTCCCTCCCCAACTACAACAGAGGAGATCCTGCAAGTATTCTGGCAGACAGTCCACAGGACAAAAAAAAAAAAAAAAAAAAAACAAAAAACAAACCACTAGAATATATTGATTTCCCTTCTTTCAAGGGATGAGGTTCTTAAAGGACACAATGACCTAGAAACCTCATCCAAACCCTGGCTTGCTCTTCTGAATTAACTGAAGCAAGCCAACTTTTGACAGTGAGTTAGCTGTAATGTATTTCCCGTATATATATAATTTCCAGTTACAAAGTACTTAGATTTATATGAATGATAAACCTATCTTAAAGATAAGATTTATCTTATGTGTTGCCATGCTCACAGCAGCTAAAATACAGTACTCATTTTCTAAAGTGCTAATTCCCCTATTTCAACAAACTATACAGCCTGAAAAGGAAGTGGAAACCTTAAAAATTATTCTCATTCTGGCTCCTACACTGAGGGAAAAAAAAAAAAACACTTCCAGAATGACCCTGAGATAAGCAAACTCTGATTATCCATTTCCAGTGAAAACCTGTCCCACTGACAATGGACAAATAATCAAATAGTGCCAAAACTTCACAATGCTCATCAACCTGCTCACCCCCTACTTAACGGAAAATGACAGATCCAGTTAAAACCAAGACAGAAAATGTTTGGCCCTTTACATCACGCAGTTCTTGCAGTTGGTTAATGGAATACTTTCATTATAAAACAACTGTGTTTCCAGAACACCGAATAACTTCAAATTATCTTTTATCCAAGAGATGTCTCTGGTCCCCCAAATATAGAGCTATTAACAATAGAGGAAGGAGAAATACTATTTAGTGGATTAAAGAAAGTCATAAATAAAACATGCAGCCGCAAGCCATCCCAGTGACCCTGCCTGACCTTTCCTGCCAACAACAAATCCCCTCCATTTCACTAATCTAAATCTAGTCTACCTGAGCTGCTAAATTATTCAAATTGCAATACTCCGTCACTACGCTTACAGTCTCAAGCTTCAGAGGTAGCCTAAGGCACAGGAAAGGCAAAATGACTTTTTCTCACCAC
The DNA here is from genome assembly GCA_013400315.1 of Bombycilla garrulus. Taxonomy (NCBI): domain Eukaryota; kingdom Metazoa; phylum Chordata; class Aves; order Passeriformes; family Bombycillidae; genus Bombycilla; species Bombycilla garrulus. Next base: position 191,141 of record VXBU01019334.1, read on the forward strand.
CCTGTCACTGGTTGTACATAATGAATGCCATCATATCAGTCATGGCCTAGCTCACTGCTTAAATGTACTCATACTGAAATGCACGTGTCACTGCTGCACAGCATCCTTATGCTTGTAAGCAGGACTACGGAAAAAAATCTTAAGGCACGTTAAAGTTTAGATCTGCATGTGCTATAAAATTCCCCTCTTCCCAAACCCCAAAGGAAGAAGTGTCTCGCAACTCAACAGCACACTGAGTTTATTTTACAACGTTCCACGTGGCAAGATGTTTCAGTGAATCATTAGATGTCATGAAAATCATCAGTGTCAGCTTCTAATATGGACAAGAAATGAAGTAGGCTTATTTTGTGCTGAACATCTCCCTGTTCTCAGTACAGACACTTGAAACACAGGACAGAAAGGGAACATTCCTGCAATAATAATTAATCAGCACCATGCCTAAAACCATTCAAATCAGCTCCAACTCTGTTCCCTGTAAAGCACAATCCTCTTCATGTTCCTCTCCTGTACTCTACACCAACTGTAAGCCTAGGATTGGCAGATCTGACAAAATCTAGTCAAGGGCACAGGAAGAAAACATGAGAAATCACTACCTTGAAAGATCTTCCAAAAGAAACATGATCTATCAGCAAAAATGCTGAGATGACCCAGGTCCTTGAGCCACACACCATATTACAAAGGAAGGCTGAAGAGAAAATTGCATAAACCTCCATCTACCCTTCAGAAGCAAAAGGCAAAAAAAATCCTGACAATTTTGCTGAGGGGATTTCCTTCTTGCCTGTAAATTTGAGAACTCAGCTATAAAGATGTTTACAGTCAATCTGAGACACTAGACTCCTCTGATAACAATTAAGGATAAGATTTAGAAAGAAAGTTAATTACAGTACTCTTTGGAATTTTATTAAAATTATTAATAAAGAATAATAACCTCACAAGTTACTCTCCTCTGTTAACAGCATTTTCTGAGAAATGGTTTCATCTGTCCGGAAATTACTGGCTGTCAAACCAAACCTATTTCAGATTAACTTCCTGTTTCAGTACTATGAAGCCAAAATACTCCTCTGCCTATTCTAGCTAATACCAAAATGTTAGACTGCTATTTTTTTTCAGCTAGGCAGTAATTCTCTAGGGCTTTTACCTAACCAAACTTATATATGCTACAGATCTTTAGCCACCAAAAACGGACACTAACAAAAATACTTATGAAACTAGAAACACTGTGAAACTCAGCTCTAATGGGCAGAGATGATTAGCCTTTCCCAGCAAAAAGAAATCAATTTTTACCTAGAAATGTATGTAACAGGCACAAGTTTGTTTCACTGTGCTTGTCCCAGGTACCACAGTTGAAATGGCGCAAACCAACCCAAAGTAATCTTTCCTGGACTCGCAATTGACGTATTTTCCGTAAAAGTGAACAATCTTTGCATTTCCTCTTGCAGACACACCACCTCAGATTTTAGATTGGCTTGGTGGCTACCATGGTTAACAAACCATTTTCTCATTACTTTTGGAGAAATAAAACTCTTTCTCTAAATTATGTCTTACAGTATGATTAAACAGCTAGATAAAAGTCCAACAGCTGCTTCTGAAGGCCTTTGACTATTCAAGATTAATATCATCTGTTTTTCATCCAAATACTGTTAAAAAGCAGCAAAATTTGCAAAGTGAAGGTTTGAGACCTCAAAATTGTGTGAGACTGAGCTGTCTTGCCTTTCTGCAACACCAGGTCCTTGCATGCATGCACCACAATTAGATTTGTTCATCAGAGTGACCAAACCATGCAGCTTTTGTCCTAGCTGCTTTGAAATTTAGGCACTGCTACCTTGAAATCTTATTTATCATACACTCCCTTCCAGGTCTCTTTCTACTCCTGACTCTCGTCGCTCTTACTGAAGCAATTATGAGTCACATTTGAAAACACAGAAGTAAAACTCAGGAGGAATTAACTACTTCAAACTCAGTGTTCTGCCCTGTTCTCCTGATACAGCTTTGTTCCTAGTGCCCAGTTGTGCAAGCTATCTAGGTGGACCAATTCAAACCATCTTTCTATCATAAATGCTAAAAACCGATACATTTTTCATAAACTTCACCATCTCATTCAGTGCATTCATCATATAATAATTTATGTCAGAGTGTAACAGCTATAGCCTTTTGCTGAGCCCAACAACCACTCCAATACTAGATTTTATCTGTCTCTCTGCTTTTGCACTGGGCCCAAGAATTAATACAATAATATATATTTTTTTTCTACTGGCTAAACATGCATTTCAGAAGCAGGCTTTGCAATGACTAAAGCAAAGGCATTCGATACTCTTCACTACTGTAAAAGACTTGTCATGATTAAGGAAAATATTGAGCTCCAAATAACTGCAGGAGATGAATACAAGCCCCATCTGTAAGGTATTACTGGAGGTATTATTAGATACTACTTTAATAATACAATATATTTTTATTTATTTTAGAAACATTATTTTTAAAAATAAAAAAGCATAAACTGTTTGAAAGTAAATTCTCACTCTCTTTGCATAAATTACATTCATGTATGGGGGAAAGGGTAGATAAATGCACGGATACAGCTTCTGACATGGAAATTGTAGAGGATGTTAGACCCAGGACTAGAACCTGGGACTTGCGGGCTCAAATCTAATTTCCTGCCTTCTTGTCTAACAACCCCTGTTGCAACGTAGGTACAAAACAGAAAGTGAATAAAACATCTCTTTTAGCACCGGTAAGATGCTAAAGCTGCAAGAGGACAGCCAAGCTGGGACACCCAAGTGTCTGTGCACAGACCAACATGTGTCCAGGAGAGGCCTGGCTCCATCTCCTGAGCCTAGGGTGAAAGTCACCAGCCTTGCCTCACCTGAGCTCTCCTCCTCAGCACTGGACACTGCTCCAGTGGAATGCCATGCAGACACAGCCAGGACACCATGCACTCAATTCTAAGCTCAGTTTCATCAGTACAGGGGTGTAGCACCACTGGACCAGTGGCCACACTGGACCCATGTGGTGAGAATTCACTACCAGGCAGTGAATGGTGTTGCCATTCAGATGCCAGTGGAGCAGCCTGGCAGCAGCCTAAGGAGCAGCACTGTGTCTGACTGCTGTGACTCAACCCAAGACCCTTTCCGTGCCATTTTGAGAAGTGCTGTGCTCGTGCTGTCAACCACAGCTTTCAACTGGAAACAAGGAGCTCAGCACTTCTCCAAATCTTACAACAGGTATTCAGATCAGGCTCTCAAGCAAAAGGCCCCAATAAACCAGCACTCCTTCAAAAACTCTAAAGCCAGTAACAAGGTGGTTTTTAGGATGCTTCAGTACTATGCAAAACTTCATGAGGAGCACATAAACATGTTATCTGTCCCAATTTTAATATACTGCAAAAAAAGTAAAACTGTTTAATTTTTTTTTCACTCTATCTGTAGCTTACATATCTTTTTGCTATAATTTTGGCTTACAATTTCTGAAGTAAAATGCTGATGAAAAGAAGCCCACACATCTCTGTAGCAGAGAAGCTGGTCTAAAAATTTTTTTTTCATGTGAGACATAAGATCATTATGTCAAAAAGACCATTTTATGGCAATCAGTAGAAGTACAAAGCACTCAATACCTAATTTACTATACAAGCAAAACAAAGAAAATCTCAAGCATTTCTTAAAGCAACAGTATAAACTGAGTGGCATTTATCTACAACACCTTAAAAATGCACAGAATCACTCAGTCCAAAAAGAAAACATTTCTGTTAGTCAAGGTGTACTAACTTAACCTCTACACTTTTTTTACAACAAATAAAGCACTATTAAATAATTTCCCTATGAAAAAATATCCCTAAAGCAGCTCACAAAAAAATTACCTATACACTAATACCATCTCTCATTCACCATCCAGCACAGTGAGTTTAACACACAGACTTTTCTCCCTCTTGTTATACACATTTGTGTATGTGTTACCAAAAATCCCACATTTATCACAGGATACATGCCTAGAGAAATAAACAACATGCAAAATTTGCAATGACCATAATTTATCACCTCCAGTGTCAACAGGGTAAGAGAAGGTCTAGTAAGTTTACTGCAGTGACTGCAGAGAAGATACTCACATGGACTAACATCTCTGTATCTGTTTCGATTTCTGTTTTCTGGATATTTTGCAACTCTGTGAGGGTAATCATTGGATTTATGTCGGATTTCCTTAAAAAGACAAAATAAATAATTGACTTATAGCCAGCAACCTGATTAGCATTCTACACATACTATTAATTAAACAACATTATTAATAACTAACATTTTTTAAACCAACTTTTACTGCTCCTACTGTCATTTTCACTCAGAAGATGTGTCTCATTCATGGCCAAACTATTACCATTTAGATCCTCCTACATTTGGCTAAACCTACCAAATGTTAGCACCATCTGAGAAGCAACTGATGCATCAAGATCAAAGGGCAAAAAAATCCCTAACCCCAGATATTTACTACACTTAGTGTTTACCTCAGAGCTGCACATTATCTGTCTCCCAAAGCAATAAGGGACTCAGATACAACAGCAGTGCTCTGCCGGCTCCTTTAAAGCAACTGACAGCGTAAAACCCCGCCAGGGTAAGTGACCCAGTTAATGATTTTATGGCTACAGTTAAGAGCCATAGGATTATTCTTGGTGGTTTGATGGCTCATCCCATACAGCTGTACTTAAAGGTGAACCACTAGGAAGAACTCTAGAGTCACAAATATCAATGTGAATCAAAGCCTGTTCTCCCCATGCAATAATACAAACCTTCTAATAATCTGTGAGATATTCAGATTCACACTATTTTAAGGACCCTACTGATCACACGTTTTGAATGTTCTGCTTTATTGATTTCTTCTCTGAGTGCACCTTTTTAACAACTTCACTAAGATATGCAGAATTACCTTATGTGGAAAACTGAAAACAGCCTTCAATGTATTCTACTCTGTCTTTGTATCTTTGTACTGATGCCATCTCAGCAGAAATGTTGCACAGTACAGAATTAACAATATTTTACTTTGAGTTCTCCTTCCGGTTTTAGACTATGTTGCTACATTTGATCATTATGTCCCAAAGGTCATTTAAACTTATTACAACTGAGCATTCTTTGGTCTTCTCAATGTTCCCACTATCTTTGTCTTCAAACTTTCTAAATAGTCTAGTCTATTCCCATACAATGAACACAGCCAGAAAGGGCATCAGCGGAAATATAATGTACAAAACCAAGCTCCAATTTTTAGCATCGGTTGCGTGACCTTTCTTTAAAATGTGCTGCCAATCTGCAAAGAACATAAATCACAATGTGGAGCAGCAACTGCCAAGCACCAATACTCCATATATTGGTATAAAAATCTCTGGATCTATTAGGTTTTTTTATTTTGATACAGCACACTGGAACTTCTCTTGTTCGCATGGCTGACAAGCTTAGGGAGCTTGCACATGGAATGAATGGATCTGGCAGGCATTCACACCCAAGATCCCATGAAAGGTAAATTTTATATTACATATACAGTATGCAACATATTTCATTTCTTAAAGCATCTGCACCACCAGTGCACAGAAACAGACCCATACTTCAGTAAAGAAACTTTAAAATAGCTAGAAACACTTCTACAGTGATGGCATAGGAGAGTAGGCTTGCTAAAAAGAATTCAATTTAAGGCAATTTAATTACTAATTCTAAAGTAAGTTTACCCACATAATATCCAGCCATCACACAGAATCACAGCATGTCCTGGCCCGGAAAGGACCCACAAAGATCAAGTCCAATTTCTAACTCTTCACAGAATAACCAAAAAAACCACACCTTGTGCTTGAAAGCATTGTCTGAACCCTTCCTGAACTCTTGGTGCAAGATGCTGTTTATTTGTAATACAGATAGATCCAAAACTGCAACATCTGAAATACTGCTGTAGAGAGCATTTGAATCACATATAAACCAAATATATTGCTAATTTAAAAAAGCATAATCAGAAGTCAGTAAAGAAAACCTTGGGGTTTGGTTCTCTTTCCTCATTTGTGAAAGACAGCTATAAAATAAAATATTGAGGGCCAAAGTAAGTACTCAGTGATACCAGCTGATACATGTCTGTTTTATGGAACTGACTGCTCGTGGAAGCTCTCGAACTCGTTAAAAAATACATTTAGAAAAAAAATAAACACTGTAAATACTCTATTTTATTAAGTGGCAGTCACGCTGGGCCCCCACAGCAGACGCCGAGCTGGCCAAAGGCAGCGGGAACGGGCGCGGAGGAGGGAGCACGGGTGCCTGAGGAGCCGCACGAACCCGCGGGGGGGGCAGGAAGGGGGACACCCAAGCCTTGGCCGACCCCGTACTATCGGGCACAGCCTCCCAGGGCGGCGGTCCCGGCTCGGACCGGGCCCCGCTCGGCTGAGCCCCGGGGGCAGCGCGGACCGGGAGCCGCC
>VXBU01019334.1:197731-217567 GCA_013400315.1 Bombycilla garrulus
CCCGCGCGCAGCCCCCCGCCTCACGGCAGCGGCGGACGAGCACATACGCTCGCGACCGGGTGTCCCGCAGCCGGCGGCAGGCGCATGCGCGGCCCTCGCCCCGCCCACCGGGGGCCGGGCAGATAACTCCGCCCCGGGAGGAGGGGGCGGGAAGCACCTGGGGTGACGTCACTGCCCCGGCGGGGGCGGGGCCGCCCTCAGGTGTCGCGGGGCTCGGCAGGGCCGGGGGCTTCGGTTGCGAACGGCCACCGAGAGTTTGCTGCCACAAAAATCACGGACTCGGTTCGGTTGGAAAAGGTCTCCGAGGTCGTCGAGTACGAACATGCCCATGTTAACTTAGACCATAGCACTAAGTGCCGCATCCTTCCTTAAACACCTCCAGACACGGTGATTCCATCGCCTTCCTGGGCAGTCCGTCCCAGTATTACATCGCCCTTTCTGAGAAAAATTTCTTCCTTGGTTCAGGTCCAACCTGAACCTCCCCCGGCGCAAGCCTGGGGCCATGTCCTCTCCTCCTGTCGCTGGTTGTCTGAGAAAAGAGAAGAGAACGACCCCCGCCTTGCCAAAGCCTCCTTTCAGGCAGTTGTAGAAAGAGATTTGGACCCCCCTGAGCCACCTCTTCTCCAGGCTAAATACCCTCAGCTGCTCCTCACAGGACTTGTGCTCCAGACCCTTCACCAGCTTCATTGCCCTGCTCGGGAGACACTCCAGAACCATAATGTTCTTCTGAACTGAGGAGCCCAGAACTTAACTCAGTGTTCGAGGTGCAGTCTCACCGCAGTGCATGCAGGGGAGCAGTCACTGCCCTGGTCCTGCCTGCTGGCCACACTACTGCTGATACAAGCCAGGATGCCATTGGCCTTCTTGGCCACCTTCATACTCTGCTGGCTCACGTTCAGCTGCTCTTGACCATTGGTCCTTTTCCACTGGGCCACTTTGCGGCCACTCTGCCCTCAGCCTGTAGTGCTGCATCGCTGTGCCGATGTCCCTGAGCGGGCACAGCCCCCGAAGGGTGCGTGAGCTCTTCCAGCCGCCGGCGAGTCTCCAGCCCCGCTCTGCGTCGCACCCCCGGCGATGTGCCCCGCCGGCAGCCGCCAGTTCCGAAAAGCAGAAGTGCGGAGATACGGACGTGTCGGACAGAAATCACGGCGGGACTCGACGTCCCGAAAGCAGAAACGCCGTGTCCCGCAGCGATTGCCTCACTGGGACAGAAAGTCCCTTAGAGAGTGCCTCCGGCAAACGCTGGGCAGAGCCAAGGGTCGGAGCGGGTCAGAGAGGGCCGCTGGGTAACGCCCGGCGCCTTAAAAACGTGTGAATTAGTGCCACAAAGGGGAACTGTGTACATCAGTGTGCGTAAGTGCCTCAAGGCAGGGCGCCAAGAGGATGGAGCCGGGCTCTGCTCGGTGGTGCCGAGCAATAGGACAAGTGGTCACGACAGAAACTGATGCACAGGAAGTTCCACCTGGATATGAGGAAGAACTTCTTTATTGTGCAGGTGCCCGCGCACTGGAACAGATTGCCCAGAGAGCTTGCGAGTTTCCCTCACTGGAGAGGAAACCGGAGGGTGGCTCTCCCCCACCCTCAGCATGGCCCCTCACAGAATGGGAGGTTTCCCTGGGAACGTTTGTATCTGCTCTCCCTCGCCCGAGGGGCCTCCGCCCTGCAATGCGCCCCAGCCGCTCCCCTCGACTTCCCTGCCCGGCCACCACCGGCCCCGCTGCCCTGGGCCCCTCGGAGTGCCCGACAGCGGGCACGGACACACGGGCAGGGCTGGGTGTGCCAGCTGTGGTGTGACTGGCAGCTGAAGGACAGAATGCCATCCAGAGGGATGGCATGAACCGGGACAAGCTCAAGAAGTGGACCCATGGGAGCCTCATGAGGTTTGACGAGACCCGGTGCTTGGGTCAAAACCCAGTATCAGTATAGGCTGGGGTCTGAGCAGATGGAGAGCAGCCCTGGCAAGAAGCACTTGGAGGTGCTGGTGGGTGAGAGGCAGGACACAAGCCAGCAGAGTGAGCCTGCAGCCCAGAAAGCCAACCACATCCTGGGATTCTGCCCCTCTGCTCTGTTCTGATGAGACCCCAGCTGGAGTGCTGCTCTGGAGCCCCCAGCACAGGAAGGACATCAACCTGTTGGAGCAAGTCCAGAAAAGGGCCAACAAGTTGGTCAGATGAATGCAGTCCCTCTCTTATGAGGAAAGGCTGAGAGAATTGGGATTGTCCAGCTCAGAGGTGACCTATTCATTGCCTTCTGGTACCTGAAAGAAGCCTACAAGAAAGATGGATAGACACTTTTCAGAAGGGCACGTAGTGACAGGACAAAGATGAATGGCCTTAAATTGAGAGTAGGTTTAAATTAGGTATTAGGAGGAAGTTCTTTGCTCAGGGGGTGGTGAGACACTGGAACAGGTTGTGCAGAGAAATTGTGGGTGCCCCATCCCTGGAAGTGTTCAGAGCCAGGTTGGATGGAGCTTTGAGCAACCTGGTCTGGTGGAATGTGTTCCTGCCCAATGCAGAGGGGTTGGAACTGGAGGATCTTCAAGATCCCTTCCAGATCGTAGGATTCTATGATCTACAGCCCCTGTGATAAGCAACATCACAATGCTGAGTGTGGCTGTGCCGTTGCTGAGGCTCCCCATATGCTCTCACTGCAGCCTCATGTGCAGCCCCCCCACCTCCTGTGGGCCTCACCTGCTGTTTAAGCACGATGACAACAACCATTATTTCTGAAACAGACTTTTGACTTTGAATTCCTGTCACTTAATGCTGCTGCATTTCCTTTCTGCCACACAATGCTCTAAGTCCATTGGCTCAAGTGCTCCCCCAAGCCCTGGAAGAAAAGCTGGTGTCCTGGACACCATGGGACTGTGTGATGCCCTTGAAGCACAGCAGATGGGACAACATGGATCAGTAAGTTCATAACAAGTTTTTCCAAGTAACTCAAGGAAATGTTGCACAAGATTTTCTTGAAGTATAGGTTCAAGCTTTGAAATCAATATAGGGAATGGCTTTCTTGGATTTTTCTGCCTGCACGACTGAGGCATGGGTCATGTTGGTAGTTCTGCAGGTGCTCTCTAGTGAATCAGTGTTCTGTGTATGATCAGTTATGAAACAAGCAAATAAAACATTTGTGAATTATGTTTACGGTTTAAGAGTACAGAAATGAGTCCAAGTACCCATCCTCAAGGTAATGATTTCTTTTCATTTGAAATAGATTTATTTAATTCAATGAATAAAATTGTTTTTTACGTCAGAAAACTTACACTGCACAAGCTGGGTGTAATAAGGTAAATAGGTACATAGAAGCTGTCTGACAAATAACATATTTTAATAAAGAAATTAAAATAAACACCTTCTTCACTGATTTTAGTCTTTGTTAAGCTTTTCCCTGTATATAAGCTTGCTAACTGATCTGTATTTATAGCATTTATGACATGATGTGCTTTTCACTTGTGCTTGTGATATTTGGAGATGTAGTTCATACTGGGACAGCAATGTAATTGTATGTTAGGAAAGGGAGTTTTGTGGTAGCAGCTACATTTAGAATCTCTAACACAGAACAGTGCCCAGAGACATCTAATGGAAAGCTAAAAATTCTCATTAACTGGCTCATTAACAGTGATTTAGAACTGGCTTAGAAAAGCAATAACTTGTAAGCCAGGGATTTCTGAAGAAATTGCTATTGTCCAGTTTTGGATTGCATTTTTGTTTTTGTTTTTGGGTTTTTTTAATGGCAAAGATGCTGAAAATGCAATCCAGTTCTCTGGGTTTTAGAATCCGAGCCTAGGATAGGCCCAAGACTACACTTCTAATGATCTGTGAAGGAGAACTGTATATACAACACAAACCAAGTATGCTCATTAGAAAACTTTATTCTGTTGCCAATAGTATACTCCCATTCTGTATTAGCTGTGCAGCCAAACCTAGATAAACTACTACATAAAGTCTTGAGCCCTTGGGACTGCGTGAGACATGCAAAGAGGGATAACAGAGTTGCTGGAAAGTCTGGTATACTGTAGTGTTTCTGTCTTAGTATAAACATAAGCAAGCAACAGTTTTTAATTAAAATCTCTGATAATTTGAGAAGCCCATTGCTGTGCTGATAAAACAGTCACCCCAAAGTAGCGGATATCCACAGCAGTTTTGATTTCAAAATTGACTTTGATGCCCATGAAGATGAATCAAGTTAATTTTAAATGTTTTTGTCCAGTGACCTTGGCTGAATAATTATTTTAGTACCAGTCTGGAACAGACTAAGTGTTTGTTCCTCTGTGTGTACTTTTTTGGGTCATTCACTGGAACTACTTAAGCACCATTTATTGGAAATGATCTGGTTTGTGCTGCTTTTCTGAGAACCATTTTAGATATTGGTAGATGAAGAATAAATTCTTCCCTGAGGTGGTTTTATTCACAAATACACCCCACATCAATTTTAACTCTTAAGGAAGAGAGCTGCAATGTGCTTAAGCTTGCCACAATGTGTAAGGAGGAGAACACATAATTCCTGATTTAAATCCTACAGCCCGAGGCCTAAAGGAGAAGAGGATCCTCCCTTTTCTGATGAACTGGATAGGACTTGAAACCCAGAAGGTCTGGCTACTCTTCTGGCATCTGGTAGGGAGTAGGAGAAGCTGAATGAAAACGTCCAGTGGTCAGGATAAAACAGGTTTCACTTTCTGTGTGCATTTACAGCACACTCTTTGTATTTCAGACTTTTGGAAGCTATGTTCCTTTCTCAAGTGAATGTTAAAATTCCCATTACTGAAAGTGATTGTTGGTGCAAATACCTTTCCTTACCTGTATTACTGCTTTCCTTCCCCTGCCCAAAACTGTATTCTAGCATATAAGAGGGGGAAAAATAAAAAAGAAAACATCCAACCCCCCCACAGCAAACCCTTCAAAATGTGTATGGCAAAATGCAAATCCTTATAGCAGCAACAAAAGCAGAAGTGCAGAGGCCTCAAACAGGTTTGCTTTCAGCTAAGGGGGTCCTTCACATCAGTCAGAAATCCACAGCAGTGGGATCCTAGTGTCCAGTGTTTGATAAAAACCAGCTCTGTAGTAAAGGTGGTGGGATTATGGAAGAGGACAATACAGCTGTGCCCAGACTATACGATTGCCCAAACCGTTGTCTGGAGTTCTATGTAGAAGAAATTCATGGCCAAGGAAGAAAGGAAATATTAAGAACTATTAAGGAAGTCTGTTTCACAGTCTAGAGATTTGTGCCAGTCTGTATGGCACTGGACTCCCATGGTGAAGCTGAAATAATTGTGGAGTATGAAAAGAAAAGGGTAACTGGGAGAGGGCTGTCATGAGTGAATGGACACAGCAGCTGGCAGAAAAGGCAGCCAGCCAGGATGTCTGAGGGATAGAACAACTTTGGGCTCTGCTGTGGCTTTGTGAAACAGCCCTTCCAGCAACCAAAGCTGGGGTGTGCAGTCAGCCACGAAGCCTAATGCCTATGAGTCAATGCAGGGGGTGTTTGGTACGGCTACGGGAAGAAGAAAAGAGCCAGTGGCCAAGAGAAAGATGACTCCAAGTTACTATTTTTCTTGCCTGTAGAGAGGATCTTGCTTGCTAGGGGTGGTTTGTGTACATTACTTGACTTTCTGTCTCTCTTTCCTTTTCACCCCTAACTACAGTGACATTTATTGAAATCATCATTTGCAAGTGAGAAACTCTAACTCAGTGAGTGTGGCTTAATGTCATTCCATGGTCCTGGTCAGAAGGTCAATTTTTGCTAGAAATGGTATCTATAGTAACTGCCTATAGCTGACGTAGGCTACAGAGTTTTCACATTGAAAGTTTCTTTGAAGATCATGGGTTTACTAGACTTTAAAATTGCCTCAGAGACAGAATAGGGCAGTTCCTTGCTTAGACTGTTTCTAATCTCACAGCTATTATTTCAAAGAATTACTTACCACGATGGCATAACGGTTAAGGAGCAGTTCTGGAAACAGTTCTGGACCAGTTCTTTATGCTGGCCAATTCATTCAAGTTCTCTTAAAATTGTGAAGTCATAGCATTGTGACCTTGTAACTTGCTTCTAGCACAGATTCTGTACTTTAGTGGTTGCCATGCCTGATTATATCTTCATTTATATTCAAGCTCATCTTCCAAATTACAAAATTAAGGTCATTTTCTGGAATATATCTGGAAAGATTGTGATGCACCAGACCACTGCTGTTTGCTAGGAGTTCTGGTAAGAAAATACTGTTTTAGCAGGAGAAGACTTTCTCCTGAGGAGTAACAGTAAATGTTCCTATTATAAGTTTGTATTCTCAGTTTTATGTTCCGATGTTCCGGTTTTTCTTTGGGTTTCCCAGAATCAGAACAAAGCAATTATGACTATTTTCATGGGTGTAACAAATCTCTGAAATTTTTTTTGCCTTTTTTTTTTTTTTTGCCCCCAATACTTTACAATAAGAGTCTTCAGACTGTAATCCATGTTTGCAAATTATGCTTTTGCATTAGACAACCTGAAGTGGCAATAACAGGAAAGGATTTTCTTGTACTACTCACTGTAATAGTGATTTAAAATATTTCATTATTACCAACTTCATAGGCACTAAAATTTACCAGATGGCAGTGAGCCTTTAACATATATTACAATAATTACTTCTGTCTTTCCAGTGATGGTAGAGGTAGGTCTGTGCAGGATTTGTGATATCTTTGCCTGTTTTTAAGTTGACATTAATATATCGAATTTCATACAATTTCCCGTAGAAGCTTGTCCTGTTGAGATAATGAGCAGCCCTGTAGGAGCCACATTCTCTGAGTCACTGTTTTGATGGCAGAGTTCCATGAGTGTGCGGCTCGTCGTGCCTGCTGAGATGTCCTTCAGTACATTAGAGAGAACAAGGTGTTCACACTTGTGTCACTGTGGAAAGGCACTGGATCTTGTAAAGAACACTACAGCAAAAATTTGCATTGCTGCACTTACTTGGCAAGGCAGGACTGCCATAATCAAGGCACCTCTCTTTTTACCTTCAAAGTAAATCAAAAACCAAGGAGGGAAACAGATTTAGCCTGTAGGTGGCAAAGAGCCATGAAGAAATTGTTAATTTTTCAGGCAGTATGATTTCCTAACAAAAACAAATTAGTATTGCATGTAAAATTGATCTTTCTTTTTTTAATTTGATAATGTCTCTTACAAAAATGTCTTTGAAATTAATCTACTAAAGTAAGGAGTCTTAAAAATCTGTTTTGCATAACAACTATAATAGAGCTTTTGAATTGTGCTATGTTTCCTTTGGTCCAGACATTTCAAACCTCTAATTCATACCCTTGTGGCATATAAATGGGCTGTAACTGCTAAGCCAATTTGTTTGTTTTCTCAAAGAAAAGAAAAACTGAATGTAATGTACTGAAAGAGGGATCCATAACACACGTTTTCCAATTGGAATGCTGTCAAGGTCTTTAACATCTTATTTTAGCCAGTGGAACAGTTCCAGCTGTTCAAGTCATGACACGACCACTTACTGGAATTAACAACCCAGGGAGAAAAGTGCCCTTGTGCAGAACGTGTCCAGTATCAAAATGGGTGTATGAAACTCTCTGGATCTTTAAAATTTTATATGTTTAATTTTTTTTTTCTCCCACTCTCTCACTGTGTGCAAAGAGACATCACTAACAGATACTATTTTCCTTTTAAAAACCTTATGGTACCACTCCTCAAGCAGACCTCTGCAAGTTCTTTAGTGGCAGGCTTTCCAACATGGATTTGCAGTAAGGAAAAAATGTTACAAAGAGATAAAGAAACAAAGCATGTTATTAAGATTGTATTCAGCACGAAATATCCCACAGGGTCACTTCAACATCTCTGGTAACTTCTAGCTCCCCTTCTCTTACACTGATTTTGGAAGCTCTATTCACTTGAAATTAATTTTCATTGTCCAAGACGGCTGCTTTCTTCATACTAGCCCCCTCTGAAGCACTGAGCAGGAAAGGTAAGGTGCTGAGCAAAAACCAAGATTTATTGGGCTTTTTATTTGTTTTGTGCTCAAGAAAGACCAGCTCAGTTTTCCCTTTTGTTTTTCTTACTAAAGAAAGAGCATTTAATTGAATGTGGTGACTAGATTCCTGAAAATGATACTGTGGGGAGGAGATTAGGAGATCTGACTGCTGTGAGCCTGTGTCTGCATTCCCTAAGACGTTGTTACATTAACATTTATGTCATAATCAGAACAGTCCAGATTTCCCATTGGTAATACCTTATAGATACTGTTATCAGAACCTAAAAATGCACAATCTAATTTCTAGATTCAGAATATATCTTGGCTGGTAAATGCCATACGAGGTACAATATGCCAGCAGCAATGGTGAATGAGAAGGGGGATGTATTATTTGTGAAACTCTGCCACATGCATGGTCTTTGTCCCAGGGTTTTCTCTGGGGAACATCACAGATCGTGTGATGACAGTATTTCTTTTTTCTCAGAAAAAGTGGTAAGGAGAACTCTCACCTAATTTCCCGAGTTTCAGCAACCTTGGAAAGCAGGATGAGGCAGATAACTGAAGGAGGTGACCACATCAGTCATTACAGCCAGCTCTGCTGTCAAATATGCATCAACAGCATGCAATATTACTATTCAATTTACACAATTCTGTCATAGCAAGTGGAATAAATCCTGAATATCTTTGGACAGGAGGTTCCAATGAAACAATGAAACATAAACATATATGCTTTTCAGGATGACATTAAAACTTTCCCTTCTCTTTCTTTTACCTCTTACTTTCCTGAGAGAGGAAGAAGTGGGGGTGCTTTGTTCACAAAGAAGAATGGGTCATTAATAGGTTTGATAATTAATCAGATTAATGAAATCTATGCTGCAAATTATAACCCTCTGGTTACTCTAACTGGAAACTTTTATACATACTATTTTATACAATTGTTTTTCTAATGGGAATTTCACAGATGTATACCATTAAATCTACCATTCTAACACAATGTGATAGAAATTAAATTAGCTAAAATTATCAGGTGCTGAATTATATTTCTATAAAAAGTAAGGCAGATACTTTTAATGATTATGCACATAATTGAATGATTAGCCCCTGGAAGCTTACTTCTTTCATCAGAATATAGCATTATTGGGGGAAAAATGGAAACACTATCTTTGCTTTCACTAATCTGTGCAAATCAGCAGATGGTGGTGAAGTAGTCTCTGTACAGTGTTCAGTGTTCCATTCATGTGTTTATACTCTGTGCATAATACTTGTGCATATAAATATCATCTGCTCCTGCTGTCCTCCCACAGAGCACTTCAATGTACTGGGTATTTTCTCTGTATTTCAGATATCTCAAGGGCAGGGACTCAGAAGAGAAGCGCTGCACTTAGAGCTGGCACACAAGCTACTCACCAAAAGTACATGTATCTGAAATAGTTGCATTTCAGCTTGTTCAAAAGCATAATGATGGGGGAAATGTTGAATAAGCTGTGTGGGTAGAAATTCTATCTTTTAGGCATGCCCTGGTCCCTCCACCGTGTATCAGTGGGTTACCTTGGGCAGAAAGCAGCTGCTGGCAATTAGTGTCACTTACCTGACCTTGGCTGAAAGCAGCATCCCCTGTACTGCCGTTGCTAATACGCCTCCACAGCAGAGCTGGGTGGGAATGTTCAAAGCGCCATTAACCCTAAGGCACGATGTGAACATTTCTTAAAATACTCGAGTACTCTTTTCAGCATGTCCATATGGTGGATGCTCCCTCAGATTTTGGGCTGTGTTTGCTTTGGCGTGCGCCTTGAGTTTTCAGTTTAAATTTCTGTCACAAGACAAAAATCTATTCCTGTAAGGCCAACTAACCGTGCTAATTTGTACAAGACTGTAGAAAAGTGACTTAACAACATGCAGGCTTGATTCTTCTCTTGAAGAGTGAAATGTCAAGATTTAGAAATAATTTAATTCAAAATATGTTAATGTAAACTATGACCATGCTGCTTACACAATAACATCTAAAAATTACATAAATTCTTTGCTGCATCTAATGATTCCCTTGAGTAATCTGTCCTCATAGCAATTCCTGTTGGGAAGTTCTCCTTGTTATGATTCTGATCTAACAGCATTGCTGTGTTGAGACATAAGATGAATGAAGTGGCTGGTGATTCGTATGAAGTCACAGTACATTTTCTCTTTAAAGAGAGCACACACTCACATCTGACAGTAAGGCAACTTTTTAACTAGCAAGAATTTCATGGGCAGGGAGGAACCCTTAATTGAGCACAACAAAACATTTTCAAAATTTCCAGTGAATGGGAAATTAACTTTTCTAGTCATGTGTCTTCCAGAAATTCAAGTGTGCTTCCCCTGGAATCTTGTCTGGGATTTCATTACGTGTTCTTAATCCAGATGTTTCAAATGCTTTGGAAACAATGAACTATTATTATTGTCAGAATACATTAATCACATTTCCTTTTAGAAATGTCAGAGGGAGGAGGAGTGCTAAGCACATCTCTAGGGAGCCTTATGGTCTTCTCTCTACTGGAGTCTGAAACCTCCCTAGACAGATATGTTTAGCTTCTCCTAATGGTGGTCAAAGCAGAAAATTACTCTAGCACTGCCCATTTATCATTTGCTGACATATATATTATCTGGACTATGTCCCCAGACTGTTCTTTACTTAAATTTACTCTGTCTTGTTATGCCTCACGATTATATATAGACTATACACAGCAGATGACATCCCTAAATATGTGCTTCCATATCTATAACATAGTCTCCCCATACACCTTGTGGAAATTTAATTTGGAATCTGAGATAGAGAGACAGGGTCTATTCTCCATAAGAAGAGACTGAAGTATCATCTAACATGTTTGAAAATCTTGGCTATGCCCTTTCAGAAATATTCCTGGAAGTCTGAAGCTGCCTGTAAGTACAGCCATTTGCCCTAGCTGAGATTCCTGTTATCCCCAGAGCGCAAAATAGGTCCTTATTTCTTATGCACCTACTTTTAGAAACACAAAAATGGCTCCCAGAATTATTATTTTGCTGGAAGACAGAAGTATAAGGCTGGTTTTGGGATGGACCCTGAGTCTGTTGCGCTATCCTGCTTGCAGATGCAAAGATGTGTTAATCTTCCTGTACAGCTACTTAAATAAATTTTTTTAGAACGGGTAATCCTGTTGTATTTGGGGAATATGTGGTTTTCCTAAAACATTAATTTCAAAAGCTCTTTGGCCTATTATAGCTAAATAGCATTTTAATGAAGCATGTTTGTTACACTTACAACTACAGAAGTATTGATCATGTAATGAGTAATAAGCAAGTTACTTCCATAGTGAATATTTCACTGTCGTTATCAACCTTCCAACTGCATTGTACCAGCTCTGCTGCACTATAAATTCAGATTGGTATCAGACAAACATTTGAATATTATGCCCTAATATAAATATTTATTATTCTTTTTCCAAATGAAAAATAAATTCTTAAAGAAAAATTATTGCTGAGGTTTCCATTTTAAATTTAGAGTTTTATTCTATTTGAACAGAGAACAGCGGGGCCAGCTGCAGGTATAGGCAATGTAGGCAGGTTGCCTAGGGATGCAGCTGTTCAGGGTGGCACAACGGCCCCCCAAAAAAGCAGCTGAGTTCTGATCTTTCCTCTGCCAAGGCCTTTCTCCTGTGGATAGGAAGAGCATGCATCTGAGCTGTTCATATCATGTCAGCAGCTGATGTCTGCCTTCTGATAGCAAATTCGCGCAGTTTAAGTAATTTATACTTTTATATGGTAAGGATATATGTGTTACACTGTATATGTGTATGTTTTATACTCACTCTAAGAGTGACTATGCATCAGCAACAGTAGCAAACCTGACCTTCTGAGCCAGTCCTATTTCTGCCCCTTCCTTTGCCAGAGCAGCTGAGCCCTTGAAAGCAGTGGAGGAGGTGTAAATGATGAGATGTTTGAGAGGTGACGAGTGTGGGCAAGGAGAGGAACAAGCAGAGACTGCAGAGCTGGGATCCAGTGACTGATGAAGTGGGCATCTTTACTCCACTCCTGGTCATCCCAAACCTTGCTGAATGGATCTCCCTACACCTCCCTGTCCTCTTTCCTCCATGCTCTTCTTCATGCACATCCACCTTCTACAACCTTTGTGTTCTTTTGTATATGCTCTAGTACTGCTGCAAAATTCAAAAATTCCTGTGCGTGGAGAAGCCTGGAGTCAGCTCCAGGAACAAGCTACTTGAAATTTTCCAATCTATTAAGCAGATCACATCAAGTTGAATACTCACTTCAAATATGTGAGAAAGAAAAACTGCAGATAAAGGAAAAAATAATCTAAAGATATACCTGTAGTAAATGAAATTGTCCCGCTCAGAATGGATGGCATCATGATGTGTATCTGCCATCAAACACGACCACGTGTGCCGTAGCACAGCCCTGCTTTCTGTGGCCCACCACAGCTGTGCCTCTGCCCCTGTCCCCACAGAGCAGGAAGACTGATGTCCTGCAGCTCCATCCATGGTGAGAGGCTGAAGAGGAAAGGCTGCAGCACGTGCTCCTTCCCTCAACACTGCTCTCCCCCTTCATGAGCAAACTGCTGAAGGAAATGGGAGTTGGTTCATCTCTGAGGTCACTGAGAGGCTATGGAATCTAGAAGGCAGAAGTCCTTCTTCAAACACAGTTCACCAAACCCTCCCTGACCCCACTGTACAAATCACTAAATATTACTGTGGTAACTGGTGGTGCAGTGAAATCTTTTTATAAGGGAGTGAAAGATTTGTGTTATTACCCAACAGTAAAGGCATTAAAGGCTTCCTTAGCCTATAAACAAGCACACATAACCATTCTGTAAGCAACAGCTATAATAATGCATTTGATATTCTATCATAATTGTAGTCTGCAAAAATGATTTAGCTGGTAACTTTGTCAGCATTTATACCCTGTTTTCTACTTCTGATGTTTCTTTCCACACTCCAAAACAGACGGAGGAAAGCCACCGCTGCTAAGTTTAGATTTTTCTGTCTGTTCTTACTGTGAAAACTCTCAGGGCCAGCTATTTTCTACTTTTTCTCCTACAAGCTGTTTCTATTTCCCAACTTAAGATCACTAGTTTAAAGATAGTTCTGATGTAATTCTACCATCTGAGATCAACCTTCATATTCATCTGTTATGAAGCCATCAGTATTCCCTTCCTAGCTGTCAGTTATGGTGCTTGTCAACTTGTCATTCCAGTTTTCCCCTACATTTCTTTGCACATTCATATGACTCAGAATAGTTTCCCATCCATAAGCCACTTACTTATAAATAACACCACTTCTGTTTCTCCTTAACTCAACTTTATGTGCTGCCACAGCTACACTTGATCATGACTAACTGCTTTGCTCAAGTGTCATTTCTAACAATTATTATTTTGCTTATTTTGTCTTCCTGTACCCTTTTTTACATTATGTGGTTAAACATAATTTTATAGTTGGAGCTTATATTTTTTTCTTGCATCTTTCTAATAGTTATTTTTTCTTTTTAGAGAAAACAGTAGGTTTTAAATCCATTTTGGGACATTTTATTGAGTTCCTAGCAAAATAAAAACCAGCTTATTAGTAGATTTCTGCAGCATCAACAATGCAGGGTGACACATAAAGGTTCACTGTTCTGCTTTAAGTGCCTGTTTTACTTTCAGGTTACTCACATAAAGGCTTGGGGACTTTACTCTCATTTTTGCCCACAAAACAATATTTTGCTATTAATTTCTTGCCATGATTGGCCAGTCTTGCCTGGTAAGTGATCCTCTTAATTTGTCTTACTCTTCATAACACTGATTGCTGGCATTCTTTTTCCTGAACAGGAATCCAACCCACATCTTTCACCCACTGCTGTGATTATGTGTGCTTTCCTCTGAAACATCCACCTTTAGATTTCCAGTTTGTATGACACTTTTGTTACACATACAGGACCACTTGCTGACATTTTCAAACTCTTTCCAAGTTTTAAAGCTCAGATTCTCAAAGCTAAGCAACCTCCTAAATGACTGGGTTTACCACATGTTTTTTTTTCCCCAAATCTAATTGCTCAATAACTCCACTTTGTATTTCTACATTGCCTTAATCCAGGATGTATAATAACAGATATAATTTTACTCTCTGTGAAATATTATTAGTTGTTGTGAATTCAGTTTTTAAGTTAAGGAAAACATGGTACAAAAGACTGTGGATTTCACAAGGTCAGGCAGGTCTTCCTTGCCAAAAATAATATTTTTAAAAGGTTGTCAGGAATTGAACCTTTAACTCTGCTGAAAGATGTTTGCTGTTGGCATGATAATCCATGATTGCCTGTAACAGACCAGCTTCTAGTGCAGACAAGCCTGAAGCATGTGACAGGGGTAGCCATTTTAAGCAGGCTTCCTCACCATGCTGATACAAATGAGTACTGTTCATTATTTACTTTCTTTTTGGTAGGCATTTGCATTTTATAAAATCTCTCTCTACAGGAAAAAGCATCTTTTAATTGAAGAAGATAGTCAAAAGGGAGAAAAGGAAAGTACAAAAGACATTTTTTTTAATTCAAAGCAATGCCAGTTATAGTCATTTTGAATGAGAATATCTCTACCAATGCTAATACATTTACAGTGGACTTCCAGCAGAAATAAATTAAGTTATGTGGTTTTATACAGTCAAATTGAGAACAAAATTGGCCTCCTGAGTCAAAAGTGAAAAACGAACCTTATTATAGATGCTTTTACTTCTTCTTCTGTGCTGTGGTTCAATTTAATTTAATCAAGATACAATACCGAATCAAAATGTTAAAAAGTATGTATCAGGATTGTCATTGTTGAGTAGTCTTCCTCTGCACATCATTATGCAAATAGTAATGTCAAAATGCAACTGTCTTTTCCACCTCATACCCACATCACCACAAACAGAACGTTTTTCCTTACTATTCAACTGCAAGAGGAAGGCTCCAAGGTCAGCTGGTAGCTGAATCCTAATTGCCAGGTCAGTTAACTGGAAGCTGCAAACTTCCTATGGTTTCTGTGAGTTCCAGCATGCTTCCCATCATCTTGCTACGTGGCACTGAGTGTTCTGGTTACCATCAGCAGCAGATGCTTGTGCCCTCCTGACTTGGCCATGGTGGCTGCCAACCACTGCTGTGCAGTGGGGATTGTCCCTCTGTGCACCAACTTTAGAACCCTCTGGATACCCTGGAAATGCAGCAGGGAGCTGCTGCAACTTTTCAGCACAAAATGTCTTGCTTTCTGGATTTGTTACACCATTCAAAATATGTCTCACTAGGCAGTAGTCTCGAATTTGTTATTAATTTCACCTAGATTAAAATAAATAGATAAATAAAAGAAATAAAAGGAGTTAAAAAGAAATTGAAGTATTTATTCGTAACAAAGGTTTATATTAGGCCTAGGTGAGGAAGCAAAAGGAAAGCACTCACATACTGTTCATACTGTTTCCATCTGATTTACCATACTACCCCAGATGTCAAGATTTCTGTGGTCCAAGAAAACTTGTGTTCATGTTACATCATTGGAAAATCTCTCTTCTGATGTAGCATGTTAGCTTTTATAGCCAATTGTTTGGTAACATCTGAAATAGTCCTGAAGAAGTCCAGAGAGATTTGATCTTATTCAACAAATTTTGTTTTACTTTTAATGCGAAAGATACTCTGGCCATTTAAAAGAACTTAAACAAGTGTTGTTCCATTTCCCAGAAAATGTGAGTGCCTCTTCATTAGACTGGATGCCTTCCATCTTAATTGGCTGTCTATTTAATGAGTGCTTGCCTTAACAAAGGCTGTATCTTGTCCTCTCATCCCTTTGCTAACTCTGATGTTTCACTATGAAGTGTTTCCTACATTGAACCTTCATTCTGTGTCAGTGTTCATACTAACACAAAACACCTGATACAATTCTCTAGATGAGGTAAATGTATTTATCTTATTCCTGGGTACTGACTGAAACCAGACACCACAATAAACTATGATTCTGGGATAACAATCACCCATGTTTCCTGGATTTTTTTAAGTAAATTATTATTTTGGACCCAGTTTCTAAATAAATTTAAACTGACATAACTTGCTTTGAATCTAGGGAATGAGGTCAGGGGCTGGTTGTATTTAAAACCAGACAAATATATGTATATGTGTACATGTAATTAAAAAAAATAAAGTTTGGGCTTTTTTTTTTCTTTTTTTCTTACTGACAGAATTAAAATGTTAGAAATAAAGCCTTATCTTGACTTGAAGCCTAATCTTAATCTTGAAGTGTACAGTTTTTGTGTCTTGTCAGAGAAAACAAACATTTTAGGTCAAAATGTGCCTTTGTGATACATTTACATATTTATATATTGTTCAAATGAAAATGATTGATGCCAATTATTTGTGAATCTGACAATTTTGCCCTGCTCCAACTATAGCGATATGACTGGCTGAAGAAATAAACTAAATTTGAGCAGGTGAAAAGTATTCATTCACTAGTTGAAACATACTCAAGTCTAAACAAAATCATTGCATTACCAAAATTGCAAAATAATTGGGTTTTGACAGCTGAATCACTGACTGGAAACAACTGTTCTAAAAAAAAGAAAAAAAAAAAAAAAAGCAATTTTTTTATAAACATAGTCAGTGGTTTTACAGTAAAAGACGTTTCCCCAAACAGTGAAAAAAAAAAAGACTGTTCAGATACACTGCCACAGATTAAAGAACTTATAAGTCAGCTTTAAAGTTTTTATTAGACACTGCCTCTCCAGCTGTTTTAATGAAGCAATAACTGAAGTTTCAAAGTACACACACATCTCTAATTATGCTGAAAGATTTTTTTCAGAAATCTTCCTCCTTAGCAATCTGAATATCTGCATTAAACCTGGGTTTTTTTTCCTTGCTTTGTTTTGTTTTGTTTTTCTTACATATGAGAATAGTAAGTTCTATTACTACCTTTCTAATTACAGCACTGAAACAGTCACAATCACATTTGCTAGCTTCTTCTACTGCATTACCTAAAATTAAGCCATTGTTTAGAAAACAGTGAAATTTCAACTTCCAAAGTGATTGCAGGGGGAAGAAAAGGGTATTTGTACTATAGCCCTAGAGCTCAGAGTGAGGTTCCCTCTAGGAGAGGAATTGTGCAATACCAGTTCAACTCCAGAAATGAGAAAATGTTAACCTCTTAATTTCATTAGCAACTCATTTTTTAAAATGCTTTGCAAGATTTCTCTTATTTACAAATGTCAACTAAATTTCTCCACTGATATAAACAGGTAAAGCATAGATATCTAAATTTTCTTGACGATTTTCTTGCAAATTCCTCTTTTCAGCTCCAGATGTTGTTATCCATTAAGATTCAGTTCTGCAGTATTAAAAAAATAAAATATTAAAACTATCATTGGCCAACTTGGACAAGAATGTAAAACCAGCTGGTGATTTTTCTTCTAAATTCTTCCACATTTTCGAACCTCTGTAATTGAAAACATTTTTATTGCATTTGATGAACTTGGGCAAAAAAATATTTCTCAACATGTTAACTTTTCCTTACCCAGTATCACTAAAATAATTGAATCCTAGCATTTTAAACCCATGGTTTAGCTTCAAGTGCAATTTCGTTGTAATTTCTCTTAATCTATTATTCTCTACCTATTACAATTCCTTATGACATTTAGGTACATCCATATCTATTCTTAATATAAGGCCTACCAATGAAATACATGATAATACTAAATACATGCTAAAGGGCGCTAACTACTTCCACATTTTGCATGCAGGTTATGCAGAAAGAGTGAAGGGATCCCTCTGGCATGTGATAACAGCACCTCCATCAGTCCCTGCTGAAAGTAGTTTGCACTTTGCAAAAATAAATGCATTCGATATCAAACTGTCAGGTTTATTTCACAAGCACATAACAGTTTTTTTATAATTCCATGAAGAATTTTTACATCTCTGAACAAATTCTATTCAGTAAGTGGATGGAAATTGACTCTTCACTGCCATGAACATGAAGATTTTAAATGAGGTAGTGAGAAGCAAAAGTCTTTTCGAAAATGTTAAAACTAATTTTCTGTTAAAGCTGCAGTTACCAAAAATCTTCTAGAAAAGGTCTGAATCTGACTTAAATCCAGAGAATTTGAATATATCTGGTTTCAGGGAATTTCATCCCTTTTCACTCAATATATGGTTGGAAAACTGGATCATAGCTTTTAGGCAGTGGAGGTTGTTCTGATGACTTCAGTACTGTTTTGGACTTGAAATATAAATCAGTTAAATACAAATGTATTTACTTTTGGTGTTTATTGCAACAATCATATTTTTTTCTCTTAAATAGACTGACTGCATTATCGCTGTTTGGAATACAGTGCATGAATTACTTTCTCTTTGCTAATACTTGTCTGCTATTGTAGTTATCTTCATAACTGTCAGTAAATAACACAGCTTGCAGATGAAACATTGCATAAAAACAGGATGCTGTGGTGGTCTTGTGCTCAGTGATAGAACAAATGAACAGCATTTAAAAGGTATTGGCACTGTGAGCTGCATGACCCAGCTTGTGAGCAGATTTACAAACTGGAAGACAGTGCTTCTTCTGCTGAGGGGCTCCTTGAAAAGTGGTAGGTCAGGGGTGAAAGTATTGAGTTCACAAGAGGTTCATTTATTTTGCAGAGCCCTCTGACTACAGGCCAGTCATGATGGGTCTATAGCTCCTGCCCAGAGCTCCGTCACTCCTGATGTGTTTTCTACCACATGCCAGGCTCTAGTCTGCTTCTTCTAGTTCACAGTCTGGATCTTATCCAACACCCACCATGTCTCACTTAGAATCCTTGGATAGCCTGGGCTGGAAAGGACCCTAAAGACCTTCTACTTCCAACCCCCCTGCCATGGACAGGGACATCCTTCGTAAACTTGGTTGCTCAAAGCCCCACCCAGCCTGGTCTTGAACACGTCCAGGGATGGGGAATCTACAGCTTCCCTGGGCAACCTGCTCAGTGCTTCACCACCCTCACAGTAAAGAATTTATTCCTAATATCTAATCTGAACCTATTCTCAGTTTGAATCCATTCCCCCGTGTTCTGTCACTACACACACTTGTAGAAAGTGTCTCTCCATCTTTCATGTAGGCTCCCTCAGGTACTAGAAGGCTGCAATTTGGTCACCCCTAAGCTATCTATTTTCCAGATTGAACAATCCCAATTTTCTTAGCTTTTCCTCACAGGAGTTTCTCAACCTGCCCGAGGATTCCTCCCATGCCTGCACTGTCGGGCACGCACTTCATCCTCCCAAACCTTTCCCCAGCACGGAGGCAGGTCCCACATCCATCCTTTAGCACCACAAGGCTCGTCTGACAGGGCTATTGATACCGTAAATCATTAACGACGCAAACGCAGACCATCAACCGCGCCGCGCTGTTTGTTTATTGATCTGCGTTACCACAGCGACCCCCGCAGCTATTGGGATCCGCTACGGAACGCTCGTATGGAATATGGAATAGTATAGTATAATATAATAATATGGAATGTGACCCGCACGGCCCACACAGAATCCCAGAGGCAGTTCGGCTGGAAAACAGCTCCGAGACCACCGAGTGCCAGCTGTGACCGGACACTACCCTGTCACCTAGTGGCGCGGTCAGTCCTTCCTTAAACACCTCCAGGGACGGTGACTCCACCGTCCCTCCGGGCAGCCTGTTTCAATATCTAACCACCTCTCCCGAGAAAAAACTCCTCATGTCCTGCGGCAGCTTGAGGTTATGTCCTCCGGTCCCGTCGTTACGTGAGGGTACATGGCCCACAGCGAGGTAACGCGCCCCACCGCACAGTCGCGACCCCCTGCGGCCGCCCCTACTCCCGCCGCCGATCCGATCCGATCCGATCCGATCCGATCCGATCCGATCCGATCCCGTCCCGTCC
>VXBU01019334.1:217603-295616 GCA_013400315.1 Bombycilla garrulus
CGCTCGCGCGCGGGGCGGCCGCGGCGGGATGTTCGTGGCGCGCAGCATCGCCGCGGATCACCGCGACCTCATCCACGATGTGTCCTTCGACTTCCACGGGCGCCGCATGGCCACCTGCTCCAGCGACCAGAGCGTCAAGGTGAGCGGCGAGACGCCGGGCCTGCTGCTCGGCCGGTGTCGCGGCGCCGGGCGTGCGCGGCCTAGCGGGCTGCGGGTCGGGCCGGGGCGCCGCCGAGGGCTCGGTCCGCGGGAGGCCCCGGAGAGGTGTCGGGCCCCGGGGGCGGGAGGATTTCGCACACAAGGCGCCTTGTGTTTGTGTGTGCGCGCTAACGCGTGTAAACACGGGCAGTCCGCTTCCGACCCACAGGGAAAACATTCCCGGCTGTTTGTGCGTGCAGCCGTGCCGCTTGTTGTGTTCATTCAGCTGAAAAATCTGTGTTTATTAAAGAATATTTACGGAAGAAACTACTGTTTCGTAATGGAGAGCCAGTAATCTGTGTTTACTGTGGGAAGAAGGCGAAGTGCCAGTAAGCAAAAAGCCAGAGTGTTCCGTGTGTGCCCTGGCAGACTGGGAGAAGCGTAGAGTACTAGAAGCCTTAATTTTTACATTCCTTTAGAGGAAATAAAGTATCATTTTATGTTTACTTAAACGAAAAGTTGATTGCTTTTCCGCCTTTTTTTTTTGTGCATAGTGAGAGAATGGGCAAATATTCGGGAGTCACATGGATAGGTTTAAGAAATGTGATTTGCAAAGAGCAGTCATGTTTGTTATTAAGTCCAGATAAGTGGTTGGGAAAGTCGCGTTCTTCGTAGAAAGGTGTGACATATGTCGATTAGGCTTAAGAACAAGGAATCAGCCTCTTCTCCCTGACCACAGACTAAAAAGTAAATAACCAACCACAATAAAACGGTCCCTGCAGAAAGCAAACCAAACCCGCGGGGATCTTTGGATTGGACTGACTACCTAGAAAGTGCAGTTCTCAAAAAAGATTCCAGGAGGTCGGCTGAACACAGAAACTATGTTCTTTAGCAGTATAATGTTACTTTCCAGACTGTTCAGAAGTTTTCCTCCAGCCAGAGGGCCCGGATTCTGTTAGAGATTCGCAGTGGCAGAGTGAGGTGACTTGTGGTACAGCTTTAAAGTGAATGAGTGACATACAGGAGTGGGTGTCAGGTGGTGTCTTGCATTTGGTTATGTTCATAACTTTCTACCTAATTTTTCAGTAAAATTCTCGTGAGTATAAAGATGTGAGGGAAATCAGGAGAGGGGAAGGTTCAGTGACTTGCATGTGGTTATAAATCAAGGGAGAAATCTCAAAAAAAGAAGGAAGATCGGTTCTCCTACTACCCTGTTGTATATTTTGGTGTTCTGCTCTGCTTTTGGGGTGAGTGCTGGGAGCTACATTAGGGTTTTGCAACCAGAGCTGAGCATGTGAGAATGCTGGGCAGTCTAGAATGAAACAGAACAGTGTACTCTTGGAAAAAAAGTGAAGGAAGTATTGGGAATTGTAATAATTTATCTTCTATGTAATTCACTAAAGTTTAAAAAGAGATAGAAATTGTACAATAGTGGATTTTGCAGGCAGTGCCTCTTCTCCCTACTTGGAATATTTTCATGGTTGAGTGAAGTGCAGTTTTGTACTGAACCAGGTGCAGTGTCCTGGATGAAAATGTTTAGTGTGTGTGTATTTTTGATTCTTTTTATATATATATTTGAATGACTGTGTCTTTAAAGTACTAGTCAGCAAGCTTTATTTACAAATTGTATGATTGTATTTTAATTTCTCAATAGGTCTGGGACAAAAGTGAAAATGGAGATTGGCATTGCACTGCCAGCTGGAAGGTTTGTATTTGTATAAATTACATATAACTGTCATTTCTCCTTTGTTTTTGGAGAAACATACTTCATTTCTGCTGAATTTTAGAATAGAAATGCTTTTGGTTTCGTGTAGATTCTGTATATATTGTGTAAAATACTTTTTCTTTGCTTTTATAAAACATCTCTAGTGCCTCTCACCTAAAGCAGACGGTAACATGCAGTCTGCTCTTGTTAGTACCTGGTTATGTTGGCAGGCTCAGTAAACATTACCAGTATACCTTAGTTTTTAATTGACTATTTATTTTTGCATTTATTTTGTAAGACTTGAAAAAAAATTAAAGGGGGGAAAATTAAAAGGAAGATGTCTGGCTATTAAATATTACAAGATCTGACCTCTGCTTGTTTTCCTCCAAAATGTTTCTGAGAACTGTGTCATATAGAGGCTCTGCTTCATCTGGATAATAACTGCATTCAGCTTCTGAATTGTTCTTAAACTTGTATTTAATAGGATCACAGTGCATTCATCCCTGTAAATGGCAATGCAAGGAAGCTTTTGAATTCCCCTTCTCTAAGACAGGAATGTTGACTAGGTGTGAAAGAGGAGTTTGATATTAACAAGAAGATGATTAATGCTCTGCACAAACTTTTGGAAAGCACAGGCAAGCTGTTAATGTGGTAATGGCTGAAATTTGATTGAGAACAAAACTATACTTTTTGCATCAAGGCAGAATCATAGCTTGGAACTTAAAGTAGAAATAAATAATGCCTTGAAATACACCTGTAGTTGCATATTAAATTCTAAGAGCAACACCTTTGCAGTGCTGGGTGGAGTAAAGAACTGCCACAGCTGCTATGTAATTTTGTATAAAAGACCATAGGTTGCAAAGTGTTACTACTTCCTAGAATTCTCTTCTTCAGAAAGTGGTGAAAATAGATGGTTCCTTGGCCTAATGCAGTAAGTTTGCTTCTCTGCAGTGTTTTGATGTTATCTTGCAGACACACAGTGGATCAGTGTGGCGTGTGACATGGGCCCATCCTGAATTTGGGCAGGTCCTGGCTTCCTGCTCGTTTGATAGAACAGCAGCTGTGTGGGAAGAAATAGTGGGGGAGTCAAATGATAAACTCCGAGGCCAGAGTCACTGGGTGAGACTTTTTTTTTTTTTGTAACTATAAAGTTTCTGATTTTGGCTATATTTTTTTTTTCATTTGTGGCAACATTTCAACACAAAGTAAATATTTTTAAAGCATTCGAGGAAACCGCTAACTGACTACATTCAGTGTCACTGTTATCAGTGTTTCCTAATAAGATGTTCCTTGGCAAGCAACTTGCAGAGGTGAATTCCCACCTACAGGAGAGTTAAAGTTGGGTTTTTCTTCGACAAGAGATCACTTTAAACAGCACTGGCTGTTCTTGCTCATCTTTCAGATAATAGAAAAGTTGAGGGGATGGAAATCTTTTTGGTGAAAGATGTAAGCAATCTTCTGAAATAGTGTTGTCAGACTTAGATTAACCTTCCTTAGGGAATAAATTTTTGATGGAAATTTCTTTGCAGGTGAAGAGGACCACTCTAGTAGACAGTAGGACATCTGTTACAGATGTGAAGTTTGCCCCCAAGCACATGGGTCTTATGTTAGCAACCTGTTCAGCAGATGGAGTTGTAAGGATCTATGAAGCTCCAGATGTGATGAATCTCAGCCAGTGGTCCCTGCAGCATGAAATCTCATGTAAGCTCAGCTGCAGTTGTATTTCTTGGAATCCTTCAAGGTATGTTACTAAAACATTTGTTTTATGACTGTAACAGGAAGGGAAAAAAACATTCAAAGCTGAACTGCTTTGATTTCTGTTTGTCCAGAAGCACTTAATGGCTTTCCCTGTGGACACAGTGTTGTGTCCTGCTGATCCAGTTACTCTTCTATTCATTAGCAGTAGTCTGTGCTGAAGGTTCTGAGTGCAGGCATTCACTTTAATGCATGGGATAGGATAAAAGTTGATTTAAAAACTAGACTTTGTTTACATTTATCTTACGTGATTTACCTTCCAAAACCTGAATGAAATATCACTAAATCAATCATTAGAAGTACTGCAAGGAATGCAGACTCTGACATTAAACTTGTGGCAAATACTACACTGCAGATGCAGTCCATTCTTTTCTCAGAGAACGTTATCTTGAATTGCTAAATAATGTTTTCTAATGATTGCACCTTAGTGAGTGTATAAAGTGGGCTTTCAAAACAACAGAGTGAAGATAGTGGTAACTGTGAATACCAGTTAACTTCTGTTTCTTTGTGATTTTTTCCTTGTGATATCTTGTGGTGTTTTGTTTTCTCTATAGATAATGTGTTTGAAAATTAACAAATTTCTTAGTGCACTTTCTGTGGGAAATACAGTAAATAAATATATATAATATGTAAATATAACAGTATTTGTTTTCACCTTTTAGCTCTCGAGCACATTCTCCAATGATAGCTGTAGGAAGTGATGACAACAGTCCAAATATACTGGCTAAAGTTCAAATTTATGAATATAATGAAAATACCAGGTATGCTAAATAACAATATGTAACATTTTTGGGATGATGGAGTTGTTAATAATATATGGCTTTTTATTCCTATCATTAGATGTGGAGTGTAGTAGTAAAAAATAATATCTTACTTTTGTTTCTGATTCATTGGGTGGGAAAAGAGAGGGAGATCTCAGAATGGAAACTGATCTTAACAGAAATGATACTGATAATTTTATTCTCTGTCAATGCAGAAATATCAGTGTTCTTAGCAGTATCTTAAAGGGAGAGTTGTTGTTTCTGTGTCTACCAAATGATATGTTTAATTTTGCACAAGGTGTTAACAGCTGAAATTTGAATTGTGTTGCACCAGGCACTGTTTTGTTCAAAGCCACTTTACAGTGATTTTAAAGGCGTTCTAATGACAGAAAGCACTGTGAATTGCTCATGATCTGTTGAAGTTGAGGTTGTACAGTCAAGAGTTCACAGAACCACAAAAGGCTAGTAAGTTTGTGCACCACCACTTCCAATTAAATAACAGAGAAATTTGTTTGATTTGGAGTGATTGATGTGGGAAAGGTGCCAGACTGTTCTGTGCATTTTATGCCCAGCTTCAGGCAATACTCTCCATGCATTAACAATAAAGTTACTAAGAAAATGGAATATGTGCTTATCATACAGCAGAGGAGGCAGACAGTGGTCTGCTTAAAAGCATGAAAAATTTAGGAAGTTACTGAGATGCAAATTCCCTTTAGATTTGTGAATGGAATATTTATTTCTATTTCCCTGAACATTTATTAATATTTATTTTTATTTCCCATTTCCAGTTGTAGAAAAAATGTTCTTTGTACTGCAACTATTGTTTGTTGTATGACTTACAATACTGTAGCATACTGTA
This sequence comes from Bombycilla garrulus, assembly GCA_013400315.1. Taxonomy (NCBI): domain Eukaryota; kingdom Metazoa; phylum Chordata; class Aves; order Passeriformes; family Bombycillidae; genus Bombycilla; species Bombycilla garrulus. The sequence continues at coordinate 222,822 of VXBU01019334.1, forward strand.
GTTAGTGGCTACTGTATCTAATAGATTAAATTTCTAAAGAAATGTGCTTGAAATTATTACCTAAATTTATGTTAAAAATACTTTTATTTTTTGCAAGTCTTATTATGTATACTTAACCCTTTTTCCCATTTCCACTATATCTGGTTTATATCATTTGCATCACTGGCAGTTTTTATAGCATTAAAGGTTAATTTCTTGCACTGTACAGGAAATATGCAAAAGCAGAAGCTCTGATGACAGTCACAGATCCTGTACATGATATTGCATTTGCTCCAAATCTGGGAAGATCCTTCCACATCTTGGCTGTAGCAACCAAAGATGTACGAATTTTCACACTAAAACCTCTCAGGTGAGCTTTAGAGGAAAATGGTGTGATGTGATGCATACTATACAATCTTGTTGAATTGGTTGCTGCAAAGCAAAAATAAAAACTTTATGTATGTGGGGTTGTTTTTAACAACCTGATTTTTAAGGTGACAAGATTGCGAGCAAGTCTGTAATTTTGTGTGAATGCCTAATCTACTAACAGTTGTTGTTAGAAAGGTGTAGTTCTCTCTGACATCATGTTCAAGCCCAGACCTTTGAACGGTTGTGTGCAGAACTGTCACTTTTCTCTTAAACAGGAAAGAATTGACTTCATCAGGAGGATTAACAAAATTTGAAATTCATATTGTGGCGCAGTTTGATAACCACAACTCCCAGGTGTGGCGAGTGAGCTGGAATATTACAGGCACAGTGCTTGCCTCCTCTGGTGATGATGGCTGTGTTAGGCTTTGGAAGGGTAAGATCACCCACCTGAAACACATTAACTTTTTGCAGTCTGAATATACTTGAGAAATTTTACTCAAAACATAATTTTGGAGTGAATGTCCACTTTAGATTTGTGAAAGATAGATTTTTTTCCCCCTATATTTTTGTTTATGTTTAAGAAAAACAGAATTCAGAAATAACTTCCTGTGCTGTAATACTTGCATGATTTAGGCTGCTGTGAATAGTTGTTACTGTACTCTGAAATTGTTTCACCAGACTAGAGTTACATAAAGTTGTCATTTTAAAAAGTAAGATAGATCTTTCCCTGCTGCTAAAACTAGAAAATCTACATTGTCACAATGTCTAGGCAAATGGGGTTTTTTTCTGTTTACATTTTTAAAAGAAAACAAGCAAACAAATACTCCCCCCATGAACCAAACAAAAAGCTGATCAAACGAAACAAAACCCAAACAAACAAAACCTAACCCCCCCAAAAAAAAAAAAACCCACAAGAAACCCCAAAATACATAAAATCCCCACAACAACAAAACCCACTGGCAGTTGCCTTACACATTCTCATTTGTTCCTCAGTACTGTAATGTGGAAACTGAGTTATAACTTATGGACAGGCAGAGAATATCAGACAGATAAAGGGCCAGATCCTGAGCTCTTTGGAATTTATATATTGGTGTTGAAGTTCAGTTCTGATTCACACCAGGTGTGGGGCAATTGGAACATATTTGTAGGGAAAGCTGAGCTCCAGAAGAGAAACTAACAGTTCCTGTATATCTGTGTTTGCAGCTAATTACATGGACAACTGGAAGTGTACTGGTATACTGAAAGGTAATGGGAGTCCAGTGAATGGTAGTTCTCAGCAGGGAATTTTTAATGCCTCTCTAGGTTCAGCCAATACAAGTCTGCAGAATTCACTGAATGGATCATCTGCCAGCAGGTATGTTAATTAGTAGAGAGACTGATTTTCAGTAAATAGCCTTTTCTCTGAATCTTCTTAATTTCATTTAGCTCTCGTACTTGTTTTACATGTTTTTTAAGTGCAATCCCATTTTGAATACTTCTATAAGCTCTTCTGGTTTTGCTCTGGGTTTGTCTGTTATGCCAGTGTTAAGAGGAAAATGATCAAAACAGTAAGTCATACTGAATCAGTCTGTGTAAATAAGTAATGTAAGTAACTATTTTCATTTTTAGTCCTTTCATATTATTAAAAACAACATTTCTGATATAGTTTCAAAGGAGAAGCTTCATCCTACTGGTGTGTAACTACCATTTTTTTTTAGATACATGTTTAAAAGTGAAGCAAAAATACTAGCAACAAATTCTGTTGTTCTCTGGGAGAATGTAGCAGGAGGGAAGAAAGAAAAGCTACTTCATAACATACGTTATTAACAATCAAATGTTAGTGTTAGTTTATGTGCTTTTTCCAGGCGTGTAGCATCAATTTAGTAAAAGTTCTGTGGTTTTTTAAATTTTAATCATATGGCATTAATATTGCAGATAATTTGCTGTAATCCCTGTTAGGGTTTTATTATGTAATAGTTGCTGTTTAGTGGGTAAATTTTATTGCCTCTTCTGAAAAAAAAAAATTTATTTGTGCACACTGAAGTGTAGAAATACACTGAATCTTGCATCTGTATGGTGCAGTGTGTACAATCAACTTTACAGAATTGTAGGTTCTGTCTAAGGATGAGATGTGGCCAGATTCTATAGCAGCAGTTTCCAGGTTTTGTGGCTGCCGTTGTTTCAAGTACCTTGGGATAGTTTCCCTTTCCATCCATGTGCAGCTACTCATGTGGGGATTTTTCCACTTTGGAATGCCTATCAGTAAAGTTTGCTTTTGGAGAGTAGCACCAGCCTGCTCCCTCTTTCCCTTTCACCAGTCAATCCTGAGTGGCAGTTCAAGATCCCTGTTAAGCAGAGAATGGGTTTCACATTTTCCTCACAAAGATAAATGGGAGCGCAGGAGGTGGCAATGGGCCCGGTCCCTACAAGACAGGGCAGCAGGATGATGTTGGTCATTATTCCAGGTTCTGCTTGGAGTGTAGCAAGTGAAATGCAGCCCTGCCTGGGAAATGCTATATCCCCAGCTATAGAGCTGTATTTGCTTGGGCTTCTGTGGGGAAATGCAGGCTGTCTTACAGCTCTTTAGCACAGGGTGTGGTTTCACAATCTCCTTATCTTGTAGTGTGCTGCCACCAGCACTAACCGTCCCCACCCCACTGGTGGTTCTCCTGTCCCTGAACTTGGTGCTAAGCCGTTGTGAAACTGAAACTTCTAGCATTATTTCTATTCCCTTCATTATTCTGTATTTTGGAAGGTGATTTGTTTTGGTTTTTAATAAATTAGTTTTGCCTCCAAGTTGTAACACAGTGTTAGTTCCAGAATTAAGTCAGTGGCTGTGGAATTTCCAGACATGTCTTGTCCTAGGACTGAGCCTTATTATAAAAGATACACACTTTACTACATGCTTTCTTTTGTAATGATATTGGCCTGAATTGTGTAAGCACAGTTGCTGACTTCCATGTTAGTGTTAACATGGGATGAAGATCTATGCATTCACATTTGACTGAACAAGTATCCTACACATAACTTATTTTGTCTCTGACTGTACATGCTGTGTTTCATGTCTATAAACATGTAAAACAGCTATAGCACAGGCAGATCTGGAAAAGATTGTAAAAGCACTATGGCTAAACTGGATTTTTACTCAAAATAAATTTCAGAACATGTGATGTGGATTGTTAGGAAATAAACCAGTAGGGCTATATTATTATGTTGATGTAATTGTGTGTCTAGATTTATGATACAATTTCCATTCTCCATTTGTATTATGTCCTTTTTAACAGAAAGCAGAGCTGATACCAAGCTAACTGGAGTAACTTTGGTGTTTTGCTGCTTGTTGCATGCACACAGGAATGGAAAACGAACTCCTTTTTCCCTTCCCCAGCGCCGTTTGACCTCTCCCAAGACACCAGCAGCCTGCTAACTACTAAATGCTGTTCAGAAAGCCTTTCTAAAAACACATTGTGTGCATTTTTTGTACTAGCCTGCACAGTTTGATACTGATGGAACGCCAGATAGAAAAATATTTGGAGAGGCATCTTGTTTGGAAAAAAACATAAACAACCCACCCAAACCCCCAAACTTCCATAATATATTTGAAATCTTGTCAAATTAAAAGATAGTTTATGATTAAAACCAAGAATTTTTGTCCTTGATTGGGATGGGAGGAGGGTAATGTCAGTTACAATAACTTTCATTAAAATTATTTTGAGAACCAATTTGTTTTGCATTTCAGAGTGTTCAGTATTTGATTAAGATTTCTAAACATTACAAGGTTGTAACTGCTCTGTAATATATGCAACTGTTAGTTCTAAAGAAGTAAGAAAACTGTTTTGACAATTGTACAGATGATGGCTTTTAGTATTTTGGTATTGCTTCATTTATATTCTTTAGTATGACTTCAAATAAATGTTTTGTAAGTACTGTCATACTTCCTTCATCCTAAAAGAAGTACTTTTTCTGTTACATATTTGTACATTCCTGTGGTAATAATTAAAATTACACGGAGTAATGTTCTCTAAACATAGGGTCCTTGAAAAATGCAAACACTTTAGCCATACAGAGATATAAACCAAAATGCAGCTTATTGTTAATTGTCCCATAATTTTGTTAATAAACTGATAACTGTTCTTTGATGTAAGTCCACAGAATTGTAAACAAGACAGAAAACATAATATAGTTACACTAAAATGCACGAGTGTTACGGGTAAGTTGTAAGAAAAACAGCAGCAAAATGACATGAAGTGGCATAATTCTGAATCTTGCATTCACCAGGAATCTTGAATTCACACTGAGGATTTTGCAGAAATGTGTAAATAGAGACAAAGACTGTATTTCATTCAAAGTAGTTATTCTTTGTAGATGTACATCATTAATGTTCATAAGTAACAGTGATGGTTTTATGTCTATTCTAGAAATGCTGTGAAGTTAATCTGAATTAGATGCATATGCAGAAAATGTCCTTGGATAATATTTAATGTATATTTTGTGTCACAAAGCACTACTGAAAGCTGTTAACAAATCACAGTAATTCTGAGAGAATGAAAGCCTGTTAATAGTTGTACTATACCACCCTTTTGACTTCCAAAGCAATCCATTCTTTTGTAAAAATGTATACTAGGACTATGCCTACGACATTATTTTCAGTGAATTTCAGTGGAAAAGACTATTATTTTGCTTTAAAGAAGAGTTTCCGGATTTGTCTTGTTTTGAATTCCAAGCCTTGATTTCTGCTATTATGTTCTATTGGTTTTGGCATGGATATACTAAAGCCTTTTTTTTTTTCCAGCATGTCTTTTCTCCCCTTTGGTTCTCCTTGTATTTACTACTTTCTCTTCTTTTCTCGTTTTGTTTTTTTTGTTTGTTTGTTTTGTTTGGTTTGGTTTGGTTTTTTGTTTTGGTGTTTTGTTCCTTTCTTAATTGTTTCAGGTATTTCTTTCCCCCTCTGGATTCCCCACGGGCTGGATCGAGATGGTCCAGTCATGCCCAGCTCCTTCCTCCTCCTCCTCTGATAGAGCAGTCTTGTGATGCTGACACTGCCAACCTCCAGTATCCTCACCCTCGCAGACGATGTGTATCTCGGCCTCTTAATCTTTTACCTGAGAATGAAGGGGTTTAATATGTTACTTTAAATAAATTCTGAAGGGCCTTGTTCTGGTGTTTGTGAATGCTTCCATTTCCGGCTGCCTTTGTATTCCTTCTCTGGTACAGAAGACTTTTTTAAAAATGTGGGGACTTTATGCATGTTTTGCAAAACAAAAAACATTTAGAACATGTTGTTTGTGTATCAAAGACCATTTTTATTTGTACCCTTTGAATTTTGGCAACATATACAAACAGTATTAGCCACGAGCTCTTTATGGAATAGATGACATAGTTCACTTCAATGTGCCTGTTTTTTTTTTTTTCTCCTCCTTTTTGAAAACAGTTTAGTATGGTCTTTAATTTTTTCTTTTTGTAAACTGCATTTACATGTGAAACACATTGTCAAAATTAGACATACCTTCAAGATACTTGTGAATGAAGGATGATGTTGGATCAACTTGTTAAAGAAACACAACCATTCCTGTGTTATACTGCAGCAAAATAATTTGAAGCGTTTGGTTACTTAAGATTTTTCCATCTTGCTGTATAAATATTTAAATTTTACAATGGCGGTTGACTAATAAACTCGTTCTGAAAGGTCTGTATTTGTATGCTTTTTCTTGTAATAAGCTTTTTTCTTTTTTAATAGGTTCCTGATGAAGGTGGTTTTTTGATTCAGGTGTCCGTTCTCCTAGCTCCACTTTTGTGCCATTCTTGATGTGCAGCTGCATGTTCCCGGTCTGTGCCACCAGGTGTGCTCTGACTTTTCCCGTGGGTGTGCTCTGCAGAGACTGCTGGAGCTGTTGGGTTTCATGTTACCTCTCAATTCTTTGCCAGTGATTGAATTAAATCAGGACATTTCGAAGAAAGAGGGCTGGCTTGGAAAATGTCAAATGTCTTTACTGATGTGTGAGCACAGGAACATCCCTGCTGTGGATCAGCACCGACTCAGACTGGTGCAAGGCAGGCACGAAGATAATGCTGGACAAAGAATATGTGGTGTTGCTCAGGAGTAGCATTACTGCACAGGATGGGATTGCTGAGTGTGCTGGGGAGATCCTGGGGGGAGGAAGGAAAGAGGAGGCCTTTGTGCAGCAGAAATCCAAAGTGTAATAGTATATTTCAGTGTGCTTCAAAATGGACTTACCCTGTTCCCTAGTGGACTAGGCTACTACTATGAGGTAAGGGAGAGGGCAACTTTTATTTTTCCAAAGTGACAAGTTCCTGTGAGTCTTACTTGTATTCTGAAAACTTCATTTGCTCAGATCCACCCTATTTGTTTATTTCTCTCTGAGGAATCAAGTTTTAATTAAAAAACCCATGAGGTATGCTGATTTTAGAATGTGCTTGCTGAACCTGTGTGGAGGGAGGTTGCCGATACCTTCCAGCCAACAGGAACAGAAGTGTGGAAGAAAAAAAAAGTTTTAAACCTTTACCAGAAAAAGTTAACACAAAACCATGCCAAATTTGTATGGTAAACAAATTCTACATGATTAAAAGATAATGCTTAAATGGGAGGTGGACAATAACTATTCCTCTGAGGGAGAATGAGTAATTAAAAAAAAATTATCAACACTATTATACTGGGATACATTCCTAAACCAGAACAAACTGTTTCTGGGTATGCAAGTAGCAGAACATATTTTTGAAGTGTTGAGCCATTTGCAGAATTTCTGTCTTAACTCTTGAAGAGGTTGCAGATTAACCAGTTACAGTAATGACAATTTTTTGCAGCTTCTAGTGTGCATTATTAATAGCTTATTCAGCATAGTCACATTATTTTCCTCTGTGATGAACATATGTTACTATTAGACATCCTAATTCCAGTCACACCTCTTACTAATGGAAACATGCTGTAAGTTTCTGTACAAACAAGTCATGTTAGAACTCAGTGGCTAAGTACTTTAACCTCAGCAAATGAACTCAGGCTGGTTTTGTGGCTGATCCTTGCCTTGCCCCCTCTCCAAACCAGGACCCTTTGATCCACATCCCTGACTTTCCACCTCTGCTTCCTCAAACTCATGCTTCCCTCTATTCCGTTGGCTCCCGCCTGTGAACTGTACTTCTGTGCAGGATCTGGACCCTTGGGTATACACAGCAGAACTCTAGGAGGGAAGATTATAGAAGGGCTTTGAAAGGGATAATTACAGCAGGTACTCACAATATTTTAAATTTATCCAGCGCTTGTTGAGGCTGCGCTCCTTTTTCTTCTGAAAGAATACCTGCAATAGCCCTCCTAGTGCTTCCGTGCTTGAAGCACATCTCAGTTTGAACTGCCAGGATTAGGGGGTTTTGGGTCTCATGGAAGCCATGAGATGGCTTTGGTGGTTTTCTTTGGTTGTTTTATTGTTTGTTTGTTTTGTTTGTTTTGTGTGTGTGTGTGGTTTGTGTCTGTGGTGGTTTTGCTTCTGTTGTTGTTTGGTTTTGTTTTGAATATATTTGAACCAGTATGAATTTCTGATTATGACAAATGTGGATTTTCACTCCTGTAGATTTTTGCACTCTCTCCATATCAGGAATACAACTGTAGAAATGCATTGTGAAAACATCCTGGACAGCACTGAATTTGACGTAGATCTGTTGAAGTTTTCATGCGCGCACACACACACATACATACACGTGTTTGGAAGGCACCTGCTCACATCCTCTACTTTAAAAAAACAAGGTGACATGTACGCTTCAGCATAGAAATAACATTTTCCAAGTTCTGTACAAAAACTAGAACACAAGGAGTTTCACCTCAACACGAGAAAAAGCTTTACGTTGAGGGTGGCAGAGCAGTCGGCCAGGCTGCCCAGGGAGGTGGTGGAGTCTCCCTCTGGATTCATTCCAACCCCAGCCGCAGTGAGTCACCTGCTGCAGGTGACCCTGCCTTAGCCTGGAGGGAGAACGGGACGATCTCCGGAGGTTCCCTCCAGCCCTAACGATTCTGTTTCTCAGCCTCATATAACCGATTCAGATGGCAAAAACGGGACAGAAAACAAAGCTGGGAATACAAACAACGTCACGTAAGTTCATCCGAATGAAGCTTTTTCTGTTTGTTTGTTGGGGTGGTTTTTTTTTTATTTCCCTGGCAGACCCCGACCTAGTCACGGGTAGGGGAATCCAAGCCTGCCCTGTCCGAAAGCGAGTACCGGAGACAGAAATACACCTCTGCCATCAGCCCGTGCCCGTTCCCTCAGGGAGCGCCCGTTCCCGTCTCCCGCCTAACGGCCGCCAGGACGCCGCGAGGGCGGGGCCGCGCGAGCACCGCCCAATCAGCGTCCCCGCCGCCCGCTCCCAAACCTTTCCCTCCCCGCCTGCCGCCAATCGCCGGCTCCGCTTGGGGCGCCGCCATTGGCTGCGCGGGAGGGAGCGCCAAAGTTTGGGCGGCGCCGCTGCGCACGCGCCCCTGGCCGCGCGGGGGGCGGGTCGGTCGCGCGGCCGTTTCCGTTGCGCGCCAGGGGAGCGCGCCGTGCCCGCCCGGCCGCTGGGGGGCGCTGCGGCGCGGGGCGGGGCGGGCCCCGAGTTTTGGCGGTCAGTCCGTCTGTCCGCCGGCGCTCCTGCTGCTCCTGGGACCCTCGGGAAGGGCAGAACGCATCTCCCCCTCCTGTCCGCGCAAGCAGGCGGTCGCTGGCTTCCAGCCGCTCCCCCGTCGCTAAAGTGCGCGGCAAAGCGTGGCCGGTGAGCAGCCGGAGCCGCTCTGCCGCGGCCCCTGGTCGCACAGAGCTGGTACCGCCTCAGGTGCTCTTGGAGCGGCCGCTGAGGGGAAAAGGCAGGCTTCGGGCCGCCTCGGTCCGGACGGCTTTGCAGGCTAAATATAGGCTGGCACGTCTGGCAGCGGCGCTTCTGTGACTCGCAGGAGTACCGCTCTTTTTAGGCGCTCCGAGAGGGCTGAGAAAGTGCGTCTCCAAAAGTCTTGGTGGGAGGGGTCTGGTCTTGAGCACGTCTGTGGATGAAGTGGGGTGTGGTGTGCGAGTAAAGTGCCCGGTGTAAGTGTGAAGCTGTTTGTTCGGATCCTGCTTGCAGGTGCTGCCCGACCGGGGCTGATGGTGTTGCCGAGCCGAGTGCTGTTCCCGGCAGCGTGTGCAGGGTGATGGAAGACTTCAGGAATATCGCCGATGAGACGTTCCCGAGCTACTTGGGCCATTCCTTGAACAGCAGCGCGAGTGTCGTCTTTGAGAATGTCACCGTCTCCTCCAACCCGGGGTTACCTGTGGCGGCCTCTACTGTTGCCAGGAGCCAAGCGGGCGGCGACAACAGGTGAGGGTCTCAGTAAGTGCCACTCAGTAGTATAAAAAAAAAAATAAAAAACAACAGTTGAAGCATTTAACTTCAGAGAGCAAAAATTAATTTCACAGATTATTTGGTTGGCGATAAAATTAATTACCAATCAGTATCTCAGTAACCAGCAAACATAGGATTGTCTGTGTAAAATTTTCTTTTAATTTGTGACTAGTACAGTACTTAAAATTTACAAAAATTGCCCTTCAAAAGTAGTTTAATTTTTAGACTGGAACAATCAGGTCTGTTTTAACTCAGCTCTTCAGCTTTACTTGAGCTTATACTCGAGTTTAAAGTTGCATAGAGAATAATGTATTTTTTACATGTGTGTTCTCTGTTAACTGTTCACTGAATTTACCTGCATCTGGCTTCTTTTAGAAAGTGTAGGAGCTAGTGTTATGTATAAGAATTAAAACTTGCTCAGCAAGGAGGAGAGCAAACAATAACTGTATGAAGCCTTTGCATTTAACTGTTGTCCTGTTACTTAACAACAAGTAAGATGAGACTTTAATACCCTGTCTTTCCCGAAGGACACCACTAGCCACTAAAAGCTGTAACGTGTTTTTTATCTAAAGAGTCACAGAAGATTGGAGAGGAGCATTTACGATGCATATGTGTACCTGTAAATACAGATTAGCTAAAATATTGAAATAATTTACAGGAAATAAGTAGTCATCAATATGAGTTTTTCCCCCCCAGTTCTTTGGAAAACAGGAGCAGTGCATATTAGAATGATTCTAATGTGTGTTTTTCTACCCCACATTTACAGGCTCCCTGATGATTGTGCATCCTATTTGGAAGGGAAACATTCACCTCTATCAGGACCTCCTCATAGCAGTCAGTCACATCCTGAGCCAGTGGAAAGATTTACCCTCTGCTTTTATGATGACATGTAAGTGAGGTAGTTAAAATTCTAGTTCTGTCCTAAAATGCAGATATCAGTAAGTTAGTATGTAGATTTATATGTACTATATGGCTAATTATGGGCTACTTTGGAATTGAGTTGCAGAGTTGAAAACAGTAGCTTTTACTACTGGCCTGATTATTTAATTGACTTGCCTGAATGTGGCCTGTATCTACCCAGTTTGCTTTACATAATCTAGAATTCAGCTGATGTTTCTGGTTCATGTCATGTGTGTGAATACCATTTTGCACTGATATTTATATGTTTTGAAAAAGTATCAAGCAGTTTGCATACAGAAAAGAGCAACAGTTTCTATTAAATTTGCCTTCCTTGTAGCCTCAGTGATTGGTATTTCTTAGGAAATAAGTAGTGTTAGTGATACACTTGAGAAAGCATTGCTGAATGGTGGAAGTGTTGGAAGCTGTTGCATAGGTTATTCTAACCAAGGCCAAATGTGCTCCTGTTGTGACAGAAGCTGCACTGTGTGCCTTTCTCACTGATAAAATTCCACTCTAGACAGTATGTCCCTATCAAAATGAAGAATGTAAGATTTAAGAGGGAGTCAATGCCTTGCTTGTACTCAAGTAAGAAAACAAATCACAGAATGTGGACTAGATGTGTTTTGGACTTTGAAATGTTAGTTTCATTTATTAGTCTAAAATATTGAAGCATAAGTATGGAATTCTAACATCTGGTGTTAGTTTATAGGCCTGCATGGACTTTGTGTAAAACCAGAAGTGAGGGATAACTTTCCTGCATAATTACAAGGGCAGTTATTGCTATATGTAATTTCAGTAACTCATGTTCTTTATAGATTGGTCCCTTATTTAGTGTAACAAAAGCCTTGGTGATATTGTGGACTTGGTGAAATCTTGACTAGTGTTTGACTTGGTCTTAAATGGATCATAGGAATTTGGCCAGAGTAGACCCTTTTGTCCTTATACTTTTCCCTCTTTTTGCAGAAAGAGAGGAACAAATAGGTAGAGAGGCATATTTTGCATGAAATGTCACTATTTGTTTCACAGTTTAGATTGCAAAACTGAAGTCCTTGTGATTTTGATATGTATTCTTTTAAGGTAAAATGACAGATCTCTAGATCTGTCCTATATTGGAATATATCCTATATTGGAATCCATCCTATATTGGAAACAACTGAATGAGGCAAAGCAACTGGAGAATTTATCAAATCTTTATCATGAGAGATGATGGTCTGTGTAGCTCTCACTGATTTTTAATGAAATAATTTTTTTTCTAGGGAAGTTGCTACGCAGATTGAAGAGTCTCAGACGCCTTGTGTTAATTTGAAAGAATCCCACTCAGTATGTGGAAAGAAGGCTCAGAATATCACTGAACATTCAAACAGCAGTCAAAGTACCTTACGTGAAGGTTTGCCACTTGAGCAATTGGAAGGTATTAATTTTTGACAAAAAATGTCTACTTATTGTCACTGTAATTAGCTTTTTCTGCTACAGATGTCTTCTTTTGACCCTTTCTGATTTATGGCAGATTATAGATGGGTTTTGAAAAAAAATCTCTTGGATTTGAGCAAAGGGAAAAGAGAGAAAGCTTGTGGTTGGCATGTTCTTTCTTGGACTTCTCCTCAAAGTACAAAGCTGTACAACAAGTTGATGAAAATAATATTTGCTATGTAGTAGCATAAATAGAATGCCACTAGTAATCTGACTTAGTTCCAGGAACTTTGTGGTACAAGTATATGTAGCTTGTTCTCTACTCCTTCTACTTCATTCAGTGTAAGGCTGCAAGATTGTTTTAACTAGCATCTCTTCTCTTGCCTTATTTCAATCTGTAATAGATGTCTTTAATTGCTGCTGTAGGTGTTGAAACCATACTCTTCTAGTGAGATTATGCATGAAAAAATAGTTTTGAATACTTGCTGTGAAAACTATACTTTTTCTGAGGTCTGGATAGAGTAGTGGAAGCAAAAGAGTACTCCCAAACTTATTTTAATAGCACGGCTCTTGATATTGAGCTTGCCTGGGGTTTTTGCTAATGTCAGTTGTGTGAATAAATTCTACTTGTCCCTTAAAATTCAGTAAATACAGTTAATAAATATATACTTTTAGATGTTATCCTTTTCCAAGCTTTGAGTATTTGTATAGGTTTTTGTAAAGTATTAATAATTTTGACAGATAATGTGATCAATTAGAAAGTACTGTGACCTGCAATAGAAATAGACCCTTGTAAGAAAACACTTCTAAGAGGGAAGTGTTGGCTTCAGTCATTTGTTACTGTAGTTTTGAGGAAGTGGCAGTAACTGGCAACAAAATGGTGATGCTTTGGAAAGTTGAGACTGCCCAGTGTTTGGACTTGATACTGGCCAGTCAGATTTAGTTACTTGATTTTAACTTGGAAATTGTTGTTTGGAAATTGTCTTTTATTCACATCTATTACTGAAGAGTTACAAATCCTTTTTGCTAAAACCTGTTTGTGCAAGTCTAAACTATTCTCTGTCATGTGGGACTTGCAACTGGATTATGTGTGGATATAACACACAGACAAGTGGAGGCTGCTTAAAATGATCCAAAAGGAGAATTGGTCCAGTAGGTGAAGTGCACCAGTGAACACAACACTTTTTCCTCCTTCTTTCTGCCAGTACAAACTGGGACTCTTTACTTTCTTGTGCTGCCTTGTGGAAATCCTTAAGGCAGTAAATATCTTTCATGGTTTTTAGAGTTCTAGACCTGATGAAGCTCTGCCTTTTTAACAAGATCCTTTAGATCATTGTCATAAGAATGTACAAGATTTAGTGTTGTGGTAATCTGGATGTTTGAGTTATTTCTATGGTGAACGCCAAGACCTTCCAGAGGCTCAGTTTAGCCTTAGAGAATAGTCAGCACTTCTTATGTTCTCATATTATACTACTAAAATACTGCTTACACCACTTTTCCTGTTTCAGATTTGCCAACTGGAATAAGTTTTCTCCCAGACATTAAGAACAGCAAGGTAAAAGCTTCTCCAAAAACAGTGGAATTAAATGTTTTCTAATAGGCTTAATTCTGTGAGAGGAGGAGGGAGGGAATGAAACTGAATGTTTATTGTCTTTTACTGTGTATACATTAAGTTTATAAAGGTGCTGATATGACTCACTTTGCCTTCATTTTACAGATCACTTAATTAGTACAGTGATCCCTCAATTAGTGCAGTAAGCATGACTCCATCTAATCTTCCTCAGTTATGAAAACTGATTTTTGCTCCTAGCCTCTGCTGTCTTGTAGTTCTTTCTCAGTGTAAGGACCCCTTGCATTTTATTCCAGTTGTAGTCTATCTTAGTGAAGCATTTTTTTAGGGAATTTTTGTAGTGCTTTTGGAAGTTTAAGTAGACAATCCAGAGCTAGAAAATAGCTGCTGATATTTACAGGTAGGGTTATGCTTCACCCGTTTTTATCTACTGTGTTAGAGAGGCTAACAGTTTTGGGCCCAGAGATACAGTGCAGGTAGAAATGAGAAGTCTCCTGTTCCTTGTAGAAAACATGCATCAGGTTGCAGCCAAATGCTGTACAATACATACTCCTTAATGTGTCAGCTAGTATTTTACTTTAGTTTTCTCTCACTTGATTTTTGCAGGGACCACAGTGGTCAGTGAGTCACAGTTGAGTGCTTGCAGGCTGTCTTCTGAAAATCATAGTTCATTTTCCTTTCAAATGCTTTGCTTTCTGAACTTAGACTTTTTTTGCTGTGTGTCAGATGTGATCTGTTCATCACAAAGAATGTGAGACCAAATCCATCCCAGACATTGTCATGCTGTTTTTAAAAATCATTAAGCTATAGAAAAGATAGTGTATTTGCTGTTTGCTAGATGCAGTTGAAATATTACTTTTTGAGTAATTCAGTGTACTCATTTGGAGAAATTTCCAACAAGGATTGAATCTGTGCGTACAATTTCTGAAGAAGCTCTGTTTTAACAGCATAGGAAACTACTGGGAGAGGTCTTTGTACATTTAAGTTGGGATTGCAGGTCAATGAATGATGGAAGACAGTTCTTTCAAAGTGTAAGCTCTTTAATGCAATGTTTCAGCTCTTTATTTTGAGGTCTCTTAAGCCTGGTGTCCTTTAGGTGCTTTTTTGCTCTTTCCCTTTTATGACTCCCATGTTTCTGGCATGCATCTATTCTGGAGGCTAGCAGGCAAAGTCCAGTGGAACTAGAATGTTTCCTGGGATAAGTAAAAAAAAGGGCTTGTGGAGTTTTGCAGTATTATTGACCTCATTAATGTTTTTTATTGACTGAATTAATACAATAGTAATTTCTAGAAACATTTCTTTTTGGGTGCTTTTCACAGGCTGGTCCATCTGAACCTTCTGAAGAGCTGATAGAAGATGCTGTCTCAAGTGTTCATCTTAGCAATAGCCTTTCAAGTTTTTTGGAGAATGAGAAACTCTCGTCTCTTCTAAGCTCAGATGAAGATTCCACTGGTAGGTGTGTTTATAACTTTTGGTAGTTGAGTCTGTAATTCTGACTCAATGTTACTGCATACTTGAGAAGAAAGATTCTGTTTTACTTAAGTATTTAGTATTGGATTGTGCTTGATAAAAATGTAGTATAACAATATTAAGGAAAACTGGTCTTTGGAAAACTGACTATTTTAAAATTGTAACGGGAGTAGGCAGCTATGGAGTTTTTCAGAGAAGATCACAGTAGGAATTTGTGGTCACCGGGCTGCCTCTGACACAGCCTGGTCAGGAGAGAAATCAGCAGCTTTCTCAGGCTATCCTTGGAAGTTCTGAGGGAGTGCAAAAAGAGTTCTAAACAATGTCTGCACCTGGTGTTTGTACTGAGATTCATGGTGTTTGTCTTAGGATGTTTTTCAAGAGGTTGTTGCATTTCCTTCACCAGTGGGCTGAGGGAGTGTCTGCTTCTCAACCTGCTGGCCAATGCCAATCGACCTAACAAACTCATCAATAAAAGTCCAGTTCTTTTCTTAATAACGGCTTTTTTAGCTTCTCTGCCTTTTGATCTATGGAGTCTTTTATTTTTGCTGAGCGAACTCTGCAGAGACAGGAATTTTAATCTAAAATTAAACAACCGTCCTCAGTTACTGTGAATCAAAGATATAGATGGCAATGTGGGCATTGATTTAATGAAGCAGTAACTCTAACTACATTTTCAGTTCAGGTTAGTAGAGATAAAATTCTGTGGTGAAGAGCACAGCCATGCAGTTAAAAAGGAATTTTACCTGAGTTGGAGTTCAGCTCTCTTTAGATGCTCCATGTGTGCGGTGACATCCAAGGTGGAAGTCTAGTTGACCTGCAGGCGTAGAAGTGAGAGCATGAGTTCTTTATCACTAAGGGTTTTGAACTTTTGTGCCCTTCCAGTGGCTGCTGCAGAAGGACAGATATGCTCTTCATTAATGCAGCTGACTTTGCCCATGACATGAAGGATGACAGGGCATGTTTTTGGATGTCCTAGTGAGGAAGGCAGGGTGATCGATAGGTTTACTGTTGTGAGATGAAGTACCCTTGCAGTGTAGTAGGGCTAATGCATTTCTCTTGTGGCATATACATATGTCATGACTGTCTTTTGAAGTTGTTTTGTTCTTTCTTGTTGCATAACTTCACTTGAGAGTTAACCATATAAGAATTAAGTTAATAGTTTGCTGAGTAGAAATACTGGGATTTTTTTCCACTCAAGAGGATGAAGTTACTTTTAATTACCCTCCGAGGAATTGGTAGCTGTTAGCTGGAGATATTTGCCTATTCAGGGTTCCAGTACTGGTGAAGGTAACTGGTATTTTTATTTTTATAATGCAATTCAGTATTCAGTGTAAATTATGGAATTGTTTTGATAGTATGTCAGGTGATACGTCTGTTAAAAGTGAAAAGGATATTCTCTTTTCTTAGATGATGATATTGATGATGAAGAATTCTTCGATAACCATCTAGAAGCGTATTTTGAGCAGCTGATACAACCAGAAATAAGAAGAGACACCAACCTGCAGAAACTCTCAGAATGTTGTGCAGCACTGAAGCTTTCTGAAAATGTCTTACTACAGGTAGGTTTAAAATTCAAAGTTGAGCACGCCCAACAGCTCTTAAACATGTTAAACTTACGGTTGTTATATAACAGAGTTAGTTTTAGCTGGGTTTTTTTTGTTTCATTTTTTTGTTTCTGTAGCAAGGCAACATGCTGGCACTTCTTTTTTCTCATACAACGAGTTTATAAATAATCTTCCTAATCACCTTTTTTTTTCATCTTGGATAGCAATGTCCAAGGTGTTATTAAGTGTATAACAACACAGAGACTTGTCTTTCCAGGAGAGTCAATAATCCTCTTAAATAACTGGTAAATGTGTGGAAGTTAAATGTAGGGCAGCAACAGGCTGGCTTGTGGTTTGCCTTTGAGCAACAATTAGCTCCATTCCAAACAGGCTGCCAGGGATTAAGTGCCTTTCCATTTTCTTGGCTTTGCAACAATCGATGTGATCCTGGCAGTCTCATGTAGAGTGGAAAAGTGTGATTGATTTAAGCAGTTAAACTGCAGCTTCTGAAATTTCAGAGATTTCCCAACATCAGAGTTTCCAAGCTGTGTGGAAAGTGGTGTTAACCCTGTACAAGTAGTCTGGATAGGCTGCAATTTGTTACAGCAGTGCATGAAGGAAGGGATAAGTGGTTTTAAGAGTGAGAATAACAGATCTCTGCTCTCAGGGCTTCTCTGTGCAAGATGTCCCTGCTTTGCTGCCTTGTAGATAGACAGTAGGGTAGGTACAAAGGGCTCTCAGTCTGATTTGGAGCCCTCATCCAACAATGGGTCAGCCACAAGGAAATGGGGAATAACACAGTACTCATGTTAAAGGGAATGAGAGGATGTAGTGTGAATAAGAAGAGATCTTCTCATCTTCTTGCTGTGTACGCCCTTGCAGGCACATCCGTGGATTGGCATAGCCAGGAACTATTGTCCTTGGTGGTAGAGGCTAACTAGAGGTGCAGGCTATGGCAGTGTCATATGAGTGAACAAAGTGTCATTAATCTCTTTTCTACTAGAGAATTCTCTAACATTCTAAAAGGCTCTGTAGTGTTATTTTGTTGGGTTTTTTTTCCTTTTTCATATCTATTCTAGTGGAACCTAAATATTTTTTTATTTAAAGGAGAACTTTCAGGATTCTGCTAGATATGGGGCTGTAACTGGAATAGACTCTGGAAATACTAGTGATGAAGATTCACAAAATGAAGGGATAACTGGATGTTCTGTGCAAAGAGAAATGCTGCCCAAAGCAGTACAGCAAATGGTATGAAATTGCTATCTAAATTCCTATTATTCATGTAGAGTAAGATTGTAGTAGAAGATGGCAGCGCATTCAAAAACTTGTTAGATCTTTAGCTAACCACACAACCTTCCTTTACAGAAAATTAGCAATACCGTTTTGGTTTTGGACCTGTTTTTCAAACATAGGTAGCTTGGACTGTTTTGTATCCAGAACTTTTAGTACATGCAGTTAATAACTGTGCTTCTGACACTTTCTAAATGATTATTGTTTTTAAAGAGTTCCATGACTGCTGGGGATGTGCTGGATTCCCACACAGCTGCTGAGCTGCGATTAGATTCCCTGTATCTCCAGGGCATGGACGCCCATAAAGCTGATGTCTCAGATGTCCTTCCAGAGCAAGAAGTAGAGTCCTCTGTCTGTCAGGCTGCTTCTTCTGATGCAGAAGTGCTAAACACAGCAAGAGGATTTTTGGGACATGACACCACTCCTGAAGTTCTTAGGGCAGACGCAACTCAATGTAAAGTTGGTCTTCCTGATACTTACCTGTCTCCAGCTGGGGACAGCTGTGACAGCTTAAGTTTAGCTACAACAGACAAAGGTAGGATGCTTTACATATGAACCCTCTCTATGCAGTTGTGACCATACTCTGTTGCATGGAAAAAGAAATAAAATTGTAAGCTAGGCATTTTTTATTCAGTTGTAGAAGTTGGTAATAAGAACCAGTGTAGTTGTAATAAAAACCAGTGTTATTCTGACTTGCTTTTGTTTTCAGAAACACTGATTGTTGTATGTTGCACTTAACTGTTACTTATTTGCTAATGAAACGAGTTTAAGCTTGCAGTTGCAGCAACTTGCGTTTGCGGCAACTTTTTCCATATTCCTTTTTTATTTTAATCCGTAATGTAGCATTTGATGTACTTTTTAGGTGATTTACCACACAGCATTGTCTATCAAAATGAGGAGGGCAAATGGGTGACTGATCTTGCATATTATACTGCATTTGATGAAGAACAACATTTAAATATGTCTGAAGATGATGACAGAAGAAATGAGGAGTTCATTAGTGGCTGTATGTAATCATCTTTTTTTCGTTGACTCTTCTTGCCTGTAATAACGTTAAGTAGACTTTCTTCCTTTTTTTTTTTTTTCCCACTTCAACAAATCAGTATTTGGTGTTGCAAAGATTCCAGGTTTTATATACTACAAATTATTTGAAAGCTGATGCTGATATTAGTCTGTAGTGATATTATATCATTATTTATCGTTCATAGTTTCTTTTTTTGTTTCCTACTCTTCCCATGAAGAGTGTTTTAAAACAAAACAAAAAGCCATTCTAACAATTCTTTGCCATTGGTACCTGTTGTATGAGCTAAAGCAACTCCTCTCACTTCCACGTTTTTTCCTTTGGACTTTAATGATTGTTATCCTTTCTTGCAAGAAAAGGAGAGGAAGAGTAACTTTGTATTGCATGATGCTTATAAGAGAGGAAATAATTACCAGTGAGGATTACTACAAAATCAAATAGAATATGAATACGGTGTCAAAATTTGAGAGACTTGAAAGGGTTAAATTGGCTAGCTGCTGATTTTTTTTAAGTGTCTTGGGAGTGTCTTGATGCTGAAAAATGGTACTGGTACTGAAAAATGTTCGAGCTTATTGAGGGACTTTGGGACTCTGATCTTCCTTTGAATTCCAGGCTCTTTGAACCTCTGTTTACTTAAATTGTTTATTATCCTGAAGCTATGTCAGACTGATCTTCATCACAGTCTGTATATTCATCACACAGGTTTGGATAATGCACATGTAGTGCCATAGACAAACAAACGTATTCCTTAGCACCGAAGTGTCATCTGCTCATCTGTTTCATAGGAGATTCAAGCAATGCGTGCAACAGCATTTCTCGTAATCTCTGCTAGATTCTAGAGCTGACAAGTAGATGGGCTAATGTATTCTCAAGATGTTCATGGTCCGCTCAAGATTCTTCTTTCTTTCAAAGTGAATGCTGTCTAACTGTTATTTTGAATGAGTGATCAAACAGGGTTGACTGATTGAAATAATGTTTTTCAACACTGTAGTGGTTTTCTGATGGTTCAAGTAAATATCATATCATTTGAGAGACACTTCCCCATCTACTATGTCAGTAACATAGAACTCTTCCATGATTTTTCAAAAACCATTATATTTCAGACACCTTCTGAATCTTAGACTTGAGTTGTAGAGTGATTAGAATATTTGACTGTAGTAAATTTTTCCAAGACTACTTAGGTTTTCTCATCTGATAGATTTTTAAACACTTCTGCTTTCAAGTCAATGGGCTTACCTCTTTGCAAGTTAGATGGTAACACACTGACAGATTCCATGTGGTTGGCATTTTTCTGCCTACTAGTCTGCTTGTCTATCTGCAGTGGTGTTTGACAGCTGAAGAAATTTTATTTGTAAGGACAGACAGGACATGTTACATCTTACTCTTTGGAGTCTCATTTGTGACATGTGTCTCAGCAAACTGTGCACACAGTGTGTTTTTGTACGGAATAGTGCAGGAGTGCTCATTTGACAGTGTTGGATGCTTCAGAAAGTCTCTGGAGGCTGTAGGGCTCATATAGAGGATGAAGAACTGCTACTGACTGAGAGTTCAACTGGATATAGCAATGTGTCATTGATGGTGCCAGGTTGCCTTTACGAGATGAATTTGGATTGCTTAATAAAGATGTATTCCAACTTTCTTTCCTCAGAGTATGTATTATGACTTCCCGCAAGTAATTTTATGGACAACAGCTATATTCACCTTAGAAGTTTGAATCTATTCTCAGCTTTTACCCTGTGTCCTCTATGTCTAGGGATGCCTTTGTACAAGGCCATGTATTTTTGAAGTTTTGATGAGCTTAATGAATACATTAACATTGCAATCAGGTGGTAGAGTAGTATCTCTTGATCAGTTTTTCACAACATTTTGGTTAAGGGATTCTTAAGTGTTGTTCTGTAGATGGTAATTGTGAAAATAGTACAGGCGTTTGAATTCAAAAGTAACATTGAGTTATTTGGCCTGTTAATTTGCATGGGTTTTTCATGAACTGATACAAGCCTGGGTTTTTCCTTTGCTCCAATTCAAAGGTGCCGCCTTGATGGAAAAAAATTTCAAGCCCAAGTATAGTAAAGGTTTGATCTGAGTTAGCCATATGATGCTTGGTTCTACGTAGTGTGGGTATCATAACCTATAAAAAGTTATAGTTTAGCTTGGGGCTAAGGCTGTTAGAAACTTTCTTTATTTGCCACTGAGTTAATTAGCTAAATGCTGATCTTACTTTGGCTTCTAAAGATCCAGCAAGTATTCCTTTAAAACTAATGTCTTATAACTTTTCTCACCGAAATGGGATTGAATACCTCCTCATGTGTTCCAGACTGTCTCAGGTCTAGAATTATATGTGCAATAACTTTCTTTCAAATTGAGTTTAATGATGACAAATAGTAATGACATGACAGTACTTAGTAACTTTTGCCTTGTTTTAATAAATGTTCTCTTTGGTTTTAAGCTGAAGCAGCGGCTATGATCGCACACGATGAGGAAGAATTTGAGAAAGCAGCACACAGGCTTGTGCAGGTAACTAATGACCTGAATGTCAGCAAAATAGTTTTCTAATTTATTTACAAGTTGCAACTTCTGAAATCTCTTTGTCTGCAGGCAGGAAAGGAAGCCAGTCCAAATGCATCTGAATTAGCAAATATTTCATGGAAATCTGCTAATAGCCTCATTCTGCAAAGAACGTCTGATCTTCAGAAAGATGCCAGCTATTTACGTTTGTCTTTGGGGGAGTTCTTTGGTCAGAGATCCGAAGCTCTTGGATGTCTTGGTGGAGGCAGTGATGTAAAACGGGTATGTATCTAAATGTTAATATTGAGAAATAAGAAAAAGATGAGACAAGCAACTACTAGCGCTAGTTTTGTTACTTTGTAACCAGGTCTTCCTCGGATCTGATTTTCTGAGTTGATTTAGGAAAGAAATTCTCTGTGTGTTACAGGTGTGGGTTGACCAGTTTCCTACTGGAATTTCTGATGTGAAGTGCTGGCTGGTGTTGTTGTTGAATGTTGATCTTTGCCTTTTGGTCAGGAATTAGTTATGTATATGATTAGAGGGAGAAAAATACCCCATATACAGGAGGCATTTGGACGTCCCAGAAAATTATCCGCAAATTTGAGTGCAATGCTGCTGAGACAAGGGTATTTGAACAGTGAGGGCGTCTCTGAATGGCTGTTGATAGTCGATGTGCTATCTGGGCAGTGCCCAACTACAGTAAAAATGTAATAATCTAGATTCTGACTTACCAACATCTGAGTGCTTCTTGCATCTGTTGGATACCTGGCAGATCTCTTCTGCTTATGGTAGACAGGATCTCATCTGTGTTTCAGACAGAAAAAAAAAAAAAATGTGGGGAAGTGTGTACAATGGGAAGAAGTCACACATGCTTGTGTAATTCACTTGTGTCATAAGGAATTGTTGGAGTTGGCAGAGTTAAAGTCTGTTCCAAGTATTCTGCTTAGAGGCAGAACATGCCTCCAGGCAGAGATGATGTGCCTATGTACTTTATTTCTTTATTTTGAGTAAGTGGTATAAGTAAGTTGTGTCCTGGTTTCAGTTGAGATAGAGTTAGTTTTCTTTGTCGCAGTTAATACAGTGCTGTGTTTTGGATTTANGTGTGTACAATGGGAAGAAGTCACACATGCTTGTGTAATTCACTTGTGTCATAAGGAATTGTTGGAGTTGGCAGAGTTAAAGTCTGTTCCAAGTATTCTGCTTAGAGGCAGAACATGCCTCCAGGCAGAGATGATGTGCCTATGTACTTTATTTCTTTATTTTGAGTAAGTGGTATAAGTAAGTTGTGTCCTGGTTTCAGTTGAGATAGAGTTAGTTTTCTTTGTCGCAGTTAATACAGTGCTGTGTTTTGGATTTAGCATGAGAATAATGTTGATAACACACTGATGTTTTAGTAGTTGCTAAGTAGTGCTTACTCTAAATCAAGGACCTTTCGGTGTCTCATGCTCTGCCAGTACAGCAGGTGCACAAGAAGCTCGGCGGGAACATGGCCAGGACAGCTGACCTAAACTGACCAAAGGGATATTCTGTATCACGGAACATTCTGCTCAGTCTGTAAACCAGGGGGAGTTGGCTGGCAGCCGTGGGTCACTGTTCAGGGGTAGGCTGGGTGTTCTGCAGCCAGTGAGCAATTGTCGTGCACCACTTGTTTTTCTTGGGTCTTCTTCCCCTCTCCTTCCTTTTCAT
This sequence comes from Bombycilla garrulus, assembly GCA_013400315.1. Classification (NCBI taxonomy): domain Eukaryota; kingdom Metazoa; phylum Chordata; class Aves; order Passeriformes; family Bombycillidae; genus Bombycilla; species Bombycilla garrulus. The sequence goes on from VXBU01019334.1 coordinate 245,896, forward strand.
TACCAGTATTATATATATTATATAGTTATAGTTCATATGTTGTGTCAGTTATTAAACTGTTCTGATCTCAACCCACTGGCTTTACCTATTCTTTCCAATTTTTTCTGTCAGGAGGAGCAAACAGCTGTGTGGTACTTAGTGACTAGCTAGAGTTCAGTGGTGCCAGCTGTGTGTATGCGAAGTGCAGTGTTTGGGTATTTGCAATGCTAGGTGGCACATGTTAATTCTTAATGGTATGAGAGGTATACTGAGCGAGCACTGTGGGCCAAAACTGCTTTGCAAGTGCATCGAACCAATTTGTTAATTATTACATTTACTCATGCTGTATTCTGGGATATTTTTTATAGCCCTCTTTTGGTTACTCTATTACATCCCCGAAGAAAAGGCAGCCTGTTCGTTTGCTAACACGATCTGATTCCTCTGGAGGTGACATGGGCCAGGAGATTTCACGGTTGTCTGAGGAGGTGTATTCAGGTAGTTATGGAGCAGCTCTTTTTTTCTGTGGGAATTAAGGGAGCATGTGAATCCCAAGAATTAAGGTTTTTAGACAATATCCTTACTGTAAATTAATTACTTTTTTTTGTTGTTGTTGTTAAATGACTTAGAAGCACAAACAAGAGAACATGCAAATTTTACCAGCTCTGAAGGTTCAGGACATAGGGTGGATACTGCTGCTGGAATACATGAAAATGTTAATACAGAAGCTGCTACCAAAAGTAAAGCAAAGGTATTTCTCTTCTGTTGTAATTTGAAGTGGAACTATTAACTGAAACAAAAGTCAAAATACTCCAATTATTATTGTTTCTTTGAATACATCTAAATAGGGACTCTCATATCAGCTCACTGTTTTTTATATTGATCATTGGAACCCTAGTAGGTGCCCCTGTTTCTTAGGATAGTTTCATTAGAATGGCATGATCCTGTAGTAAGTCAGGTGTTACTGTCACCATCTCATTTTCCTTTTTCTTCTAGCTTCACTTTTGGAAATGCTCAGTCTGTCTTCCCATAGTTTTTCAGAGGCTTGTAGGCTGTTGATGTTCTGTGATCAAATTTCTAAATTTCAGCTGTGTCTTCCCCTTCTATTTTTTTTTTTAATGAAACAGCTTATCTTTAGCATTGGAATAAAATCTTTTAGTTGATAGAATTTAATAATATGACCATGGTGCAAGTCTGAAAAAAGTCTCTTTTTAGTTTGGTAGTCCTTGATACCTACCTTCCCTGCCTGTGTCACCTCCCTAAGTCTGCTGGCAGTGCTCCTCCTAATGCAGGCAGAATGCTGTTGAGCTTCTCTGCCTGGCTTGTGGTCAACTTCCTGTCTGTCAGGACCCTCAAGTTCTTTTCTGCCAAGCTGCTTTCCAGCTGGTCGCCCCAGGGCCTGTACAGGGGCCTGGGGTTATTCCTCCTTAGGTGCTGGTCTTTGCGTTTCCCTTTGAACTTCTCAGCCCATCTTTCTGTCCTGTTGAGGTCCTTCTGAATGACAGCTGACTCCCCTGGCATATCAGCCACACCTTCCAATTTTGTATGATGATGGAACTCGCTGAGGGTACACTCTGCCCAATCATTCACATCATTAATGAAGTTGTTGAGCAGTAGTAGCCCCTGTCTTGATCCCCAGTGAGTGACCGGCCTCCTGATGGACTTGGTGCTGCTGATCTACCCGTTGAGCCTGGCAGTTCAGCTTGTTTTCAGTCCAGTTGTGGTGTACGTGTCTGCTCCGTGCTTCATCTGTCTTTTAATGAGGATGTTGTGAAGTCATGCATGCATATCTACAGAAGGACAGGTGTTTTCAATTCTTTCTGAGTCTGTGTCCATCTGAGAGAGACAGAAAAACTGGAGTCTGGACACTAACTATCTATATGCTCCATGCCCTTTGCTAAGAATAGCCAATGTTAAAAATAAAGAAATTGGACTTGGGTAATAGAAAAAGCTGTAGGAATAGCTGTGTAGGAATAGTCTGTGCTCTGTAAGGGCAGATGATTTAAAGTTAATTGGGAAGTTACTGTATATTTGGTCATGGTTTGTCCATCTGCTGTTTGTCTGCTGATAGGATTTTACTCCCACTTCTTTCAGCTGAACTATAGGAAGCATTTTAGGATTTTAAAAGTTTCACAGGAACTAAGGCTTCCTAATAGGCAATACTTATTTAATCTAGAATAGCCTATGTGAAGTAGACTTAAAAAATCCGGAGCATAAGAATAATGTCTATTGCAGTATTTCTTCTAGACAGGTGTTTAAAAATGTGGCAGTGAAGAATGTTAATATATTGCCATATCCTGAAATGCAAACAAGAAACAAAACACTGAACAAAACTTTTCTTACTGTGGTACTTAACTTATTTTGTTTTGTTGTAGGATGGAATTCATAAAGGAAAGTTTGAGGACAGCTTGTCTAATCGTTCTGACTCTGTCTTGAGTATCAGCACGATTGCAAATGCTATTGCTAATGCTTCCTCCAGTGCTGAACCTTCCCAGCTAGCTGCTATGATGATGGCACTCTCTAATAAAAGTAAAAGAGCACGTGCCCTTCCTGGAGTTGTTAAAGAGGCTGAACTCTCTGCTAATGAGGTATTATCCAGCAATGAGGAAAATAGTGTATTTGATATGGAAAAATACCTCAAAAAAACAGATGAGAACAGATGTGAAAGTGAATATGAGAGTGTTGTGAAGCATGAAGCATCTGTCCAGAACCTTACATCTGACACCTTTTTAATGGGTAAAGATAAGCATAAGGATGCTCTTGCAGAAGACTTGATGAATAAGCATAGCAAACAGCAAGGAATTGAGAAGCGATTGCTCGATTATTTTAATGAAGAAAGTGACAGTCAGAATTTTTCTAGCCTGTCTGGTAATCCCAGCCATGGAGATGTAATTGCAGATAAAGTTCAATATTCAGAAAAGTTGTCAGATTTGGTAAATACTAAACATTTACAGTCAATGGATGCTGATATTAGATCAGAGACGCTTAATGGAAATGAAGCCCACTCATGTGGAATTCTCTCAGCAGCAAAAATGGAAGTGGCACAGCGCAATCTGCTTGCTTACCAGAACAGCAATCTCACCACTACATTCAGTACAGGGGAAGACAGAGAAACTGTAGGGCAAGCCGCAAATGTTCTTGAACCATGGAATGATTTGGTGGAGGGAAGTGCAGGAAATACTCCATCCCTCAGCAACTTAAAACCTGCCAAGCATTCTAGTAAATATGTCTCAGTAAGTCCTACAACAGCCAAGCCTGTGCAGAAATTGAACAATGATGAAAGGAAGGAAAATATAGAGAAGAGAAACAAGGATGCCAGTACACCTCGTGGTGGGAATGCAAAACATGTAACTTTTGAGAAGCTCTCCCCAGCTTTGCAGAATAATACTGGTAAGTAAACCTGTATAAATGCAATTAGTTGTTGAAAATGTTTTCTTGACAGTCAGCTTGTTTCCTGTCCATAAATATGATGTTTAAATTTTGTTTATTTGCCAGAGCATAAACCCATTCTACCTGAATGTGACTTAACACTGGAGGATGAGCAGTGTAGCTTCAGACCTTCAACTTCACCTCTGATTCACTCTTCCCCTAGTGAGACTTCTGGAACAGCGTTTTCAGGGTAAATTTCTTGGTGCAGGTTATAAGAATTATTGCTTCCTGAGGGCTGTTGAGGGATCATGTGTTAGTTTGAATGTTGACTATGATCCAGATTTATAGAAGATCTTTATTAGGCTCTAAGATGTCATTATACACTAAGCTGGACATTATATAGGCCAATGAAGATGTGTTTTTTAAACTTAGAAGTATTTAGCTCTATTTGGTTCTCTGATTTGTATGATTGCTTGTTGTGGGAGAGGGAGGGTAGAAGTATTTGCTTTTGACTATTTTGTATTTTGGTACATACTTGTGTCCAAGATTTAAGGTTTCCTTACCAACTAAAAGAAAAATATTTCTTAAATGAGCTCCCATAACAGTAAGTGTCGTAAGATTACAACTAAATTGATTCTGTATTCTTAAGCACAAACATGGGCAGTAGCTTATGGTTGTGTGCAGTCTCATAAGAAGATGAGGCAACTGACTTCTCTGACTTAACTTCTGTTAAGTTCATTGTTTGGTATTTAACTACAGTTTGGGTTTGTATGTGTTATTAGAATTACAGGCTGTCTGACATTTCTCAGAAATTATTATGTGCAGGAGTAGATGTATTTTCGCAGACATGGTATATAGCTGTTGGGATTTCCAGTTAAAATTGTCAGTGACTTTAATTGTTGTCATGTTAGCTTTTCTTGTTGAACAAAATGCTGAGAGAGCCTGTATTTTCAGGTATTTGAAATGAAGAGAGTCTGAGCAGTGAATAGGAAACTAATGTGTGATGCTTGGGAGGTTAAATGATTTCATTTGACTTCTTAATCTAGTTAGATACAAGTATGTTGATTCACCTCTTTTAATAAGTTGTGTTGTTTCTGTGGCCTTAGCATCCGAGTTCAGTTGTGGAACTCTGATGCTTTAGCTATATGGATTTATATAGCATGAAAAAAACCAAAGCCAGAACTTGTAAAGGTTAATTGGGAGCTGATTTCTCATTTCTACTAACTGCATTTAACAGAACAGCTAATTAAGTTGACTTTTAGAACAGTATAAGTAATGTGTAACATTGATTTTTCTGGAGGGCAGCATTAAAAATATATATTTTAATACTAGGATATTTTCAATCTCTTTTTCAGATCTGAGATGGACTTTACTTGCCCATCACATTGTCAGGAATCTCCTTGCAAAGACAATGTGCTACCTCAATCTGTTTACTCAAGTCCAAGCATGAGCAGGTTAACCTATGTCTCTGCATCTGGCAGTGTCCGTAAGAACTCAGCAGTGATACATAATCCAGAGACATACTGGGTAAGAAACACAAAACAGCACCTCCCCTTTGCCCCTAAACCAAAATTTACATGTCAAAGTACTTCTAAATTAGAAAGACCTTCAAACAGTTTAGGATATGCTGTGCATAGGGAAAATGTATTCTTCTTTCCAGCTTCTGAGTTTTCCAGAAATTTTAATTTTGGTATCAGCTGTGCTAAATGTACACACGGTAAGAAATACAAACATAGTAAAACAGTCAAAGAACTAGGAACTTCTGAAAAAGTTAGAGTTGATGTATTTTTTCCTTTCGTTTTTTCCATAATTTTTCATTAAGTCATTCTCTTCTTGGAATGTGGTGCCGTATTCCAGTAGTATTTTGCAGGATCTATGTTGCTTTCATCACACCTGAGGCTCCCTTGCTGTTCGGCTTCAGGTGTTAGGAGAATACTTTTCCTGGGGTTTTTTTTTTTTGGGGGGGTTTTTTTTTTTCATGGAGAAGTATTTATAAATGCATAATGTAGCTTGTACTACTTTTTTCAGGACTAAAAGTCTAATTTTCTACCTCTGGCATTCATTCAGACTGTTTTTACTGGTTTAGAAAAGAATGTACACTGAGGGTGAAATTGGTGCTCAGACTTGCAGTTTTACTGATTAGAATAATTGGCAATCTTTCATCTGAATTTATGCATTCCTTGGAATCTGCAATCTGTGTTATGTCTCCCCCCTTCCAAGTGTGTGTAATTGTGGATGGAACTTTAAAAAGCAGACAGATAAAACCTGAAGAACCTTTCTGACTCACATGCATGTCTGTGTAAATATGAATGCTCATTCCAGCTATACCATGCCTGTCAAAATGGCAGGTCTCTGGGCTTGAATGATTTCTTTGTGTGAGTGCACAAAGGAAATGTTTGTATCAATGCATTTTCATGCATCTCAAATCCTTTTTGGCTAGTGATTTGGTTCAAGTCTATTCAGTTGTTTTTTTTAAATCTGACTAGTATGTCTGGTGTGTTATCAATGCTCTTTTGAACACAAATCTAAAAATACAGCACTGCAGAGACTGCTGTGAAGAATATCAACTCCATCTCAGACAGACACAGTAGAGTGTGTCTTTAGGATAGCAGACAGGTTGAAGCTGCAGGTATTCTTTTCCAGGGTGAGGAGTCACAGTTACAAAACTTCAGACAAGTCAAACCTGATTATTTATATTGGATGACAATACCAGTAATGATCAGACAGGAAAGTTTCCTGAACAGGCAGTACCAGAATTAGGTGTGTCTTTTGTATCCTATTGTTTTTCTAAAATATATAATACTGCCTGTTTTATTTGTTTACTAGGATGAAAATGCTGGTGCACTGAGCACAACAATAATTCAGGGCAGCCCAATTCCTCCGCAGGAACCTAGAAAAGAAAATCTAGAAGACCGCTCATGTCAAAGAAATAGAGAAGAAGCAGTACTTAGTATTGATCAGAAACGAGAAGAAAATGAACTTGCTGGTCTTCAAAGAAAACCTCCTAATGTACTGGACCAAGAACTGGCCAAAGAAGATTTTCTGAACCATGAAAAGCAGCCTCCATTTATTCCTGCAAATGTACCAGCAAATCATGAAGAGCTAGACCATGTTAAATCAACTTTACCAAATAAACTCTGCACCTTTCAGCCACTTTCTGTCAATGTTGATGCACAAGAAGTGTGTCAAGATCAAACACACAAAGCACAGAGACAAGGATTACCATCTCTGAATATATTACCTGTTTGTTCTGGATTAAACACTTGTTTGCCATGCAATCAAAACTCATCTGGTGAGCAGCCTGGTCACGTATCAGCTGTTAAATCCCATGTCACTACTTCTGAGAGTCAAGCAACTTCTTCTGTCCCCACCTTGCTTACAGGGCATTCTTTTGCAACAACTCCATTTGTACAACAGCACCTTGGAACTATACAACCTACAGGAAATGCAGTTCTATCTCACTTTCATGGCTGCAGCTCTGCAGGTTTTGGCTTTCCAACAGGGCTTCCTTGTTCTGGTATCCCAGCAGGACATGTTGAGAATCCACTTATGTTGGGAATTCCTTTAGGTCCAAATATTGGTCCTGGCTTTTTGGGTGCAGCTTCACTTTATAAGCCACAGTGTACTTCGTGGAATAATAATATCTTAAATATAAAACAATGCACTGGACAACCTCTTGGAGCTGGTGGAAGTGAGTGGGAGTTGTCAAAGTCACCTGGTAAGTATGTTTTTTACAGTGTGTTTGAAATACAGCTGTGGACAGGAATGGTGATAGTGATGTTGCTTATGTTATAGTAAACAAAATTAAGATGCTACTAAGTGCAACTGCAATTATTGTTTATGCAAACCTTATTACTAGTTTTTATTGTTTAATGATGTTCTCTTGAATCTATCTCTGATGTTCTCAGTGTCTATTCTTATAGCTCTTCTAATGGTCTTAATTTTTTTTTCTCATAATTTAGAATAATTTCAGCATTCTTCAATATTAAGTAGTTTTGTATTTGTGTAAAGGATCTAAAACTACCTTTCATAGGAGGAAGAGAAATCCTAGCTGCAGTTCAAACTAGGCAAAACAAGTCATGCTCTAGAAATTGCATTGTATTTTATCTGGAAAGTAGAGGACATTTCTATTTCCAGCCTAATTTGGTATTAGCAGTCAGTGAAGGCCAAGACTCATCAGGAGTTTGAGCCCCATGGAGGGTTGAAACTGTTTGCTGGTTATGAAGGGAAAGACAAGCTGCCAAGTGTCTTCTGTTCTTTCTGCTATTACTTGGTATCTAGACTTAACTCTAAGCAACACAAATTACTATTCAATTTTAAAAACTTCTTTTAACCTACAATCTTATTAGTCTTTTTTTGCTGTACTTTTTTTCTGGCTCATTCTTTCAGCCTAAAGACAAACTAATGGGGTTGAAGATTTGAATCTGTGACAGTTTGGAGCTTTTTTATTGATTGTTCCAAATAATTTATCTTGTTAGTGCATTTTAAAAGAGTGAAATACTCCTGACCTATTTTTATATTAACAAGGTTTTGTAAAAGTAATGTTCAGGTTTTCTGTGTTGTACTAATACTGATTAAATTGTGACCACTGAATATTTTGTAACAGGTGTATATATACACTTTGTGAGTCTGTATGGAATGTGCCATTTCCATAAGTATTTATTTTTATGATAGTAGAAATTTAAAATGCAAATTTTAGGAATGATTGAAATTTCAAATTTCATGCTTGTGGAAAACATTCTTATGAGAACTGTAGGAGTCAAACATTTCCTTGCCATAATGAAGCATTTGTCAGATGAGTTCATAAACTTGGTGGTAGCCTGCATGCTGATTTGCTTTTGAGTACTTGTAACTAACAGGAGCATGTTTTCTTCCAAAGGACATATAAAAGTACCAGAAGAACTGAAGTTCCCTAATGCCTGTTGTGTGGGAATTGCATCACAGACGGTTCTTGGCATTTATAATCCAGCTGACCGGTGGCTGCAGGTCAACATTGGAATACTCAGTGTTTCAGTCAATGGGGAAAAGGTAAGAGGTTTGTTTTTGGTGGGGTTTTTTTAGTTTGTTTGTTTTTGTGTGGTTTTTTTTTTTCGTAAAGCTGATTAATACTATAATCTTGGCAGATATTATATGTAAAATTAAGGCACTCTTTAGAGATTTATGATTTTTTTTCCTGTTTTATAGTTAATATGCACAAAAGCAATGTTACTTTCTTTAGCCAGGCCACCTGACTTCCTCCAACAAGTAGACTTTGTGAGGTAAATACCACATGAGGTGATTATCTGTAGAATTGTATTGTGTGCATGAAGTGTGAAAGGTTTGAATTTATGGGTTATTCATTCCCACCTTTGTGTATGCAAGAAAAGTCAGCCCTAGGCCAGAAAACATCCATGCTGAGGATTGTTACTGCTAAAACATATTTGGCAGTTTGCTCCTTGTTTTCTTGAAATCAGGAGATCTTGGGTGATGGATAATGAGAAATATTTGGAGCAGGCTTCAAGCTAGATGGGTTGTTCTGTGGGTTGTAGGTAGCTTGTAGGCCATAAATTGGCTGTCTTGCACTTCAATTTTGTTAAATTCTGTATACTTCTGTTATCATAGTAATAGTTCCAGAAGTAAAATATCTTGAGAACTTGAGAATGATTCAAGGTCCATCATAATGTTTTAATTTCTTTCACTGATGAATACACTTAGTGGAGAAGAATATAACAGAACAAGCTTAGGATACTCTGAGCTTCTGGCAGATTGATACTTGGTAACTTTAGTGTTAGATGTTATTTCTCTTCTTACTAGTTTTTGGTAGTCTGCTCTTTATCTAGCTAATCTGTTGAAACTAAGCAGTGTTGTCCACAATTCAGCTCAGTTGTAGATTGTATAAAGTATTGTTTTTTTTCTTTTTTTAAATGCAGTTCTTGCTGTTTTCAGTTGGCCCATATTACTGAGGGATAGCAGACAATGACTTGCTTTAAATATTGAAGCTTCTAAGTCTTAGAAATCCTGATCACATTCCTCAAGTATATTCTTCCAGCAGATGTAGCATGTGTCTTTCCAGGAGTATGATTTCTGGTTTTGATCTTGTTTTCTCAAAATTCTTCCTCTTTAAAGAACATCAAGCCACAATGCTGTGTGCTCATGTATACATATACATGTGTGTGTGTGTGTGTAGACAAGAAGAGGGATTTGTTGCATAATTTTCTAATCAGCTTTGCAGGGCTTTTTTTGCAGCTCCTGTAACGAGTGATTCTGTTGTATTGAGAGGTGATTTTTTAAATTACATTGATTTACAGTTGTTTCCATGAATAAATATATGCAGTTGTTTGCACAGTGGGATTAAAACCAAGTTTTTTTCAGTCAACTCTGAGGTGCGCTGCCGTTCTTTCTCAAAAATCAGAGTTTTACTTATTAATTTTCCCAGTGTCAGTCTTTCACTAGATGATAGAAAGAAACCTCAGAAATTTGCCGGCTGACTTCTCTGTTTAAATTAAAAGAAAAGGCCTACAGTTGAGCAGGATGCAAATGGGCCATGGATATGAAGATATATTAATTAAATGGAGGAAAAAATATATAAAAGCATCTGTGTTAAGTAGTAGTGCCAGATAAATGTGGTATTTGGAAAGGAAATGTCTTTGGTAAAAGGCCTGTTTAAAAATGACAGGCATTTTGTTTTTCAGATGGATCCTATGAAATACCAGTGTCTGGTTTTCAAGAACAAAACCATTGTAGGACCCTACTCTACCAACAACCTGCAAATACTTTTCTTACCTTCCCATTCGGGGATCTTCCAGTGTATCCTCAATGTTTCATCCTGGCCAGTTTCCGCAGATGCTGAGACAATCGTTCAGTCAGAAGCTTTGGCAAGCAGGGTGATTCTGACAGCAGTCGCTGAAAATCCTAATTTAGAAGTAAGTTGCTGCTTATTGTGGGTCTTTTGTTGTTGCAATGTTATGAATAATTTAGTGGCACTGGAAAATTATAGGATTACAAGGTCGTTCCTCAAAGAAACCTGGTATTTCATATGTTTTGAGTGGGAATATAAGAAAATTTTTGAGAATCTTATTGCTATCTGTAAAGTTCCAGTTGTGGAAAAGCAGCTAGCAGGAAATGAAGGATTCTGTGTGGAAGGAATAAGTTAAAATACATTACTTTTTCACTGTTAAAAGACTGGGCAACACCTTAAACATCTTGGGCATTTAATATAACAAAATGCATTTATTTCCAATTGTAAGGATTTCTTGATTTTTCTACATCAAGTTGGCTTTGTCTGGGTTTCTCACTACCTCTAGCTTGTTTATTATTGTAGAGGATATTTTCTTATTTTGGACTAATTAAAAATTAAAAGTAAGTGCATGTGTAAAGCGCTTTTTGTTTTGTGTCTTATCATGAAGAACAACCAGGTGGGAGACAGTGTGACATTAATAATTAAATGTGGCTTCATATAGTTCTAGATTTAAGGGTATGGACAGGCAGAAAAAGGCTTGATGATACTTTTGGAGGTGCCTGAACAATTTGCATCGTAGTCTGTGACATGGTTGATAAAATTATAATTTTCAGTCATCAGACATAGCTAACATTTTTTTTCAATTTACAGTGGTCTTTTAACTTCCTTTGGGCTAATTATGTGTTTTAAAGTGAATGCACAGGAATGGACATAATTTTTAATGCTCCTTCCATATTTTTTAATGCATTTTTTATTCTTTTACATGTAGTCCATTCTCCATGTTCTTCATAGTATATAGTTCAAACATGTCTTGTTCAAATAAAATTTAAATCCTGTGCTCAATCTCTGCAGGTTGTTACATTCTTGAGATAGGAAAAAGTACCAAATAAAAGCTGTATTTTATTGCAGATCATGACATTTAAGTGTTTTTAAGCTAGCAGAAATTTACTGCCCCTTAGTTATTTTCTTAAATTGCTGACATGAGTTTTTAACTATCTAAAACTGACATTTCTTACTTGCTAGCAGTAATCATGGTTTAAAATTACTTTTAATTTGAACTATCCAAAATAACTTGATTGTGTGCTGGATTTTGGTGGATAACCATTGCACTAAGATTGGCTTAATTGATTGAGGCAAAATACATGGGAGATAGCCAATTGGCTGTAACCTCTTCTGTTATCAAAGGATTCTTAGGTTCCTCCTACCCCTGGTAGGATGTTTGTATTATATCTGGACATAGGGTTAAGAGGATGGAATAGCTGAGTAACCTCCTTTTTTTCCTGGTGCTTTTGTAGGGTAGTGTGTTTTGAGGTTTTGCTTTCTTCTAAGTTCTGCTTTGTTTTAAAACCAGGTGGAAACAGGACAAGGAGATTGCCTGGATTTTGGTGACTCGCCTTTTGGCAGTTGGAAGGCTCTTCCCCTAAAACTTATCAACAAAACCCATGCTTTTGTGCCAATTAGACTTATTATTAATGCAGTAAGTACAGTAAACTTCTGTATGTGAGCGTTAACTTCTTGTGATACTGAATTTTAATACCCAAGCACTTTATGTTACATATTATTAAGAAATATATCTTGGACACTAGATGTAAGGTTCCCAAGAAATCTTTTGTCAGTCAGGAAGTAGTTTTTGCAGGGTGGTAGTCTGATTCTGCTGTAATAACACCAACAAAAATGCTTCTTGGATAGGTGTGTGGTGTTTTGTTTCATGTCTCTTGGTTACTTTTTATACCTTAGCCATGGGATTTTGCCTCTGGTACTTGCTTTGATAGCACAGGGCAGCAGATAGGAAGAGGGTTGTGTTGCCTAAACCTTTCCTTTGAGAAGCTGAGGAAGCTGGAGACATATTCCACTATTCAGATGGAACAGCTGAGTGTTCAAACAAGCAGACAAGCTTGCTGCTAGCCAGTTTAACTTACTCCCTCTTCCTCTGCAGGAGCAAGAGCAGGAGTCTTCTCTCCATCTGCTTTGTCTCCCACTAGGTAATAGCCTGTCTGAGAGGCTGCAGTGTGGTCCTCTGCATCTTTGGCAATGCAGTTTTCACATTTTTGGCTAGGCTGGGCTGACTGCTGATTTGTGCTGTGGGGAGAGCTGGCCTTGTTTCCTTATGCAAGGGAACGAGAAAGGACTGGCCTTATGTTAAGGCTGTCTTGGGGACTAGTGATGTTTGGTCTTGAATGGCCAAACTTCTGGAAGACTTAAGCCAACCAGACTCTGCTTGTCCCCTTTTGCTGCAAAAAGATTTCCTATTCTTCTTAGAGGGTTTGCTGGAGTATCATCTACTTACCAAAACTACAGCCTAATTTTTGATTTGTTTTTTCCAAACTACTTAGATAATTCAAAACTTGTCTTGCATTTCTCAGCTTTGTCAGCATTGCTGTTAGTGACAATAAGAGATTTAATACTTGTAATCCTTTTTTTGAACAGAATGCAGTAGCCTGGCGGTGCTTCACCTTTTCCAAGGAGCCTGTTAATACTTCTAATGAACAGATGGATGCAGTTTCTCAGACAGCAGCTCCATCAGTTGTAAATCATGTGATACATGCAAGCTATGATGGGCAAGTGAGTAGTTTGCAGTTGACCAATTCTTCTTTTACTTGCTGTCTGAAATGACAGTGCTGAATATTTGAGTTCACAGTAATGATTTTTTGGGCAGTGCACCTTTTCATATTTAGGTTTTGTGAGTGGTTTGTTTTCTCCTCTCAAAACAGTTTTCTCCCTTCCATAAGGTGAGACAACCAATTTCTTTTTCAGGATCCTGAAGCTTTAACAGTTTGGGTTCTGTTCCATGCACCTAAGAAACAAGTTTCTTGTTCAGGTAGAGTAACTTGATATTCATTTCAGCTGAAACAAATTTGATTTTTAATGTATGCATGTGTTAGAGTTGCAGGAGCAGGCTGCAGACTTGAAACCATGTTTGTTTTGTGTGTGCTAATATTTCAAGTATATTCAATCATATTAATTTTTAGTAATGGTAGGAGGCAGACCACCTCTATGTCTTAATCTTTTATGTATTACCAGGGACATTTTTATTTATGAGTGAAGCTGTACAGACTTTGTACTGCAGGATGACTGGAATTTGTGTTAACTCCTTTTACTGAGGAAATTAAAGCATCATTTAAGAAAACATTGCATTACTTGCAAAATAGATAATAAATTTGAAGAAACAATTTGAAAATAAATTTGAATTGTTTTGGCTTCCTGAATAGAAAATAGTACATATATCAACTATTTTGGCTGGTATGGTATGATGGGTATTTTTGTTAATTGCATTAATGATAATTTCAGTCACATTTGACAAAAAGGTAAAACTCTTAAATAAGGTCCTGTGAGACTTTATTTAAAAAACCAAAAAAATGTTGCAGCAGTAATGGGAGAGCTTCTGTTATTATGACCACATGAACATGTTAAGATTGAAGAGCAGCCTAAGTGAGACATGCATCCATAGGAATGGCCTTTGCTGTTGGTAGACTTGCTTGCTTTTGCTACTCATGAAATTGTTCTTAGATTCCTTGGGTCCAGCAGAGGAGTTCCTGGCAAGAGTGGATGTGGAAGTGGATAGTCCAGGACCTAGCACTGTGATTACAAGTATTTCTCTCAGAGCAAGAGCTGGAACAGCAAGGATACGTACTCCAAAGGACTTACAGGTTTGTGTATATTTACAAATTGTATTTCAAGAACACTTTGCTTCTCCTAGCCTTCTGCTTTTGTAATGTTTGATTTTATTATATATATACACAAACATACACTTACTTAATTTTTACAGAAAATACAACTGTCTACTAGTGTGGGTTCAACAGTCAAGCAGCAGCTGCCATTGGAAAATACTGGAAACATTAGTGTACATTTGAAAGTTAAGGTAGGTTGGCTTTTCCCTCTTGAAATCATGATTTTTGTGCTGAAGCTAGAGCTTGGGATTTTAGCCCAGCTTTGTGGTTTGACAGAAGTTTTACAAATTTATGTGAAGGGAATGAAAAATGGCAGAGATTTGCTTACTTTTTTGGAAAAAGCATATGGGTGTTCTTTTGCTCAACTTCAGTTTTATTTGTTATAACAAACATACCTTTATGATTCTTACAAAATTTTAACTAAAATATTTGTTACATGTTAAAGTAGTGAAGCCTGTGCCGCACAGCAGGTGTTAGCTGGTAGAGTAAAGCCTGCTCAAGGCAAAGATGAATATTAACATTGGGAGCCATCTGTATTTTCTAAACAAACTGCAGAATCCATGGAAAAACATCTTGCTAACTCAAGGTGAGTTCTTTTCAGAATGTCTTTACTTGACCTTTTTGGGAATCCATGGAAAATATGGTTCCAGACTAAAAGATAACTAAACGCATTTGACACTTGCGTTTCAAAGTCAACAGAAGGAGCAGTTGGTTGCATTTTACAAAAAAGAGGTTTGTTATCCCACCATTTCTAGGATCAGAGGCCATGGAATAGGAAATAAATGCTACATTAAATGGTGATACTGGGTGCTAACTGATAAAGTTTTGAAGACTCCAGGTGTATTCAAATTGTCTGAACTGCACGTACAATAGGGACACAAACAAATTGTATTGCATAGATAGATAACTTAAAATAGATAACTAACGCTCCCATTTGCCCTTGCCTGCTTTCAGATATCAGATCAGGACAGCTGCTTTGCTGTTGAACCTGAAGACCTTTTCCTTTTTCCAGGAGAAGAACAAATAGTGACTGTCCAGTTTCTTCCAAAAAGCACAACACCTACAGAAAGGTAATATAACTGATTCTGTGCTGCATGTGTTAAACTGAACTACTTTTGACCTTAAGGTCATGAACAAATTGAAAGTTTTACCCATATGGGAGACTTTGTCTTCAGTTGTTTTCATGAGAGTTCTCATCTATTACAAAAGGTTTTTTTTTTAAGGTTCACCTTTTCCATAGATTATCTTCCTCTTCAGGTGTGTATAGCAGAATGAATAGATAATATTTCCCATCAAGAAACATTCTAAGACTTATTTAGTGTAAGTAAATGAAGTAAGCTCCTGAGGCCCTTTATGTGGTAGCTATTTCTAAAGTACAACAGAACTCCAAAATACTTACCTTCAGCAGCTCCTTCAGTTGCTTCCCTCTTTCTCTCTCTGCTGAGGCAAGGGAAATGTTATTTCTATTTTACATGTGGAAAAACTCAGGAACAGATCAGGATCATAAGTATTCATTTGTCTGCTGTAATGAGATAAAGGTTTGTTCTGTACAGCACTAATGTACGTATTCCTTTTGCAGGTGGAAGAGGCATTCATAGTTTTGCTCATAAGTGCTTGTTCAACTTCATTCTGCAAAACAAACTTGATTGGTTCAAATGACAATTAGGATGTCATGTGAGAGTTTTTGGCAATGACAAGGATCTGACTCATTTCTCCAGAGCAGCCTTTCCTCTCTTGTTACATGATTTCCAGTTTCTGCTGTGCTGGAGCAAGAATGGAAAAGGAATATCTTCAAAATATTTTCAACTTCACTAGCTAGCCTAACCAGGCCTCCCCGGTGCATTTAAATTAAACAATGAGAAGTTCTGTGCTAGTGACAGTATGATCCTATTGGATAGGTTGAATTTTTACAGGCTTGAGGTACTCAGGAGGATTGGAAACTTTGTAGTCTAAGTCAAAGGGCTGCCGAAAGACCAATAAACTAAGTGGGGCAGTAATGAGGGTCCATATTCCCTGCTGATGGGATTCAGGGCTTTGTCAGCAGGCATCATAGGGATTCACTGACAGCTAGAATGGAGGTTCTTGAGTTTTTTTCTTGACTTGAAATCTGTCTGTGCTATAGCAAATGATTGAGACTCTGATTTAAAAGCTTGATTTCCTTCCTTGGTGCTCCTGGATATCTCACACCTGCAAAAATTCAATGAAGTTTCTCATGGCATTCAAAAGGCATCTCTTTTATCTACAGCCAGACTTTGTTTCTTTCTAAAATTAGTCCGTCAAAATAATTAGAAATGAGTATGGACAAAAAATACTTTGCTGAGCTGTAGCCTCTGAAATATTTATCTGAATAATTTCTATATTAAATACTTCAGAAGACTGTGTGAGGTACATGTGGCGTGTGTATTTACAGCCCAAAGAATTTAAATGTAGGGCTATGCCTACAGCTGGCCTTTGTCATAAGATGAAAAGAAGTATTTGTATTTTTGCCCTAAGAAGGTAGTATTAAAAATGCCTATCTGTAATATTTTTTCAGGTATATTTTGATTTCATCAGCTAACCTTGTTCTGTTGTGGGATTTAAATTTATTTATTTATTTTTAAAGTATTTTGAAAATCCTTGTGCTGCCATCTGGACCTCAGTTTGAAGTGATGATAAAAGGTGAGGTAGAATCTGGGAAAAACAGACCTGTGTCTACAGCTGTTGAGTGCCCAGACATTCCACCTATCCTCTCCAACAAGCAGTTCATTGCCTGGGGAGCAGTATCACTTGGATCATCAGTGTAAGTATAAGGTGGACAGCTGTTCATATAGAATATCAAATTAAGTATTTTAGACTGTATTTGAAGTAGAATTTCCTATTCACATTGATAATCTGCAGTGATGTGTTCTATGCCTCAAATGAAAAAATAAGTATATTACAATTATTTTTCTTGTGCAGGAAAGTCTTGGAAACAAACTGATCTTGTTTGAGCTTTATGTATTCTTGAGGACTCTAGTTATGATTAGAATATCTGGTTCTGTAAGTTTAGTATGTCATCTAAGTAGAAATGGGGAGAAAAATATTTTTCAGTTAAATTGATAGAAAAATTCTGTTGGTTCTTTTGATATTTATCTCTTGCTAGAGATTAATTATGCTTCATCTCATCCATTACAACAAACAGAATCCAGTCTGTGTAATGTAATTTGACCATCTGAATAGCATGAACTGTTGAACATCCCTTAAATGATTTGAATGTGTTTCAGTGTTAAAACTTTTAGTGATAGAGAGTCTGTTTTGTCCCTAATTATGAGTTACTTTATCCTTCAGACTACTTCTTGTCCACACATTTTAGTTTACAGGTTCAGTATTCTATGCTTTAGTGATACTGTTCATAATTGTTAGGATATTCTTTGCTTCTTTTATATGTAAAGTCGGCAAGTTTTGCAGATCTCTGAACTTCGAGTAATTATTACTTGAAGGACTAATCCACTGTTGATTGATACTGAACTTCTTGAAGAATCTAATGATGTTCCTGGTGGTTTAAAATCAATCTATGTTTTTAGCCAAGAACTGTTTCTGATAGCTGCATTGCTGTTTTTCTGTTGTTCTGTTGTTAAAGTAGAGTGCTTCTAACAGTAGTTTTGGTTATTTGGTGTTGGGGAATTACTGCTTCTTTCCTGTATGCTGCTATCTTTCTATTTTCTGTTCTTCCAGTAAAACAGTGTTAATGAACCCTTGGTTTTAGGAAGTAGGAAAAAAAAAACACCCTAGGTTTTAGGAAATAATTTTTGTAATTTCGTTTCAACAGAGTACAAAAGAGTGTCTCCAGTGTTGATAGAGAGGTTTTGCTCTCTCTGTCCTCTTCTTTGATTCCAACTGCATGATCTATTCTCTTATGTTGTAGCAGTTTTAGGGCTTGTCAAATTCATCTGTCAATGTTTTTTGACCTGTTAAAATGACAGATGTGCTTGTTCTTGCTGGAGACATTTCCTACCTCTGCTGAGGAAAGCTCTTGAGTACCAGAAGCCTGGCCAGTGCTAGGATGTATCACAGAGGGGAAAAAAAAATTTGGTCAACATGACTCTGTTAAGTGACCATAACTTTCTGTGTTGCTGTTACATTGAGAAGTACACGAAAAGGAAAAGTTATCCTGAATTTGGTTGTTTGCAACTATTCCAGTGAATCTGGGCCAGACTACTCACAAGACTGTTTCTGCATGACTAATTGTCTCTAGATACTCTCATTGTAACTGTGTCCTGAAGTGGGGATTTTTGAGGAGTTTTTTTATCGATACAATTGCTGGTTTCCTTGAAAGTTCAGGCTGTTAAGTACAGTACTTGAACTTCAGAAAAGCTATATATATACACACACACATATGTATATATTAATATATGTATATTTAGGGATAGTTTTGCTCTATGAGTATTCATGTGTTGTGGTGTACTACAGTGTAGGGTGTGTAAGTTTGACAATACAGAAATAACATTCTATGTAACATATTGCATTGTTCCAAGAGGTGTTTTTTCCCCATTAAATTACTTCAAAATTAACTGTCCCAGTTCCATTGTTTCCATGAATTAATATATGCAGTTAATTTGTATTTGCTGTTAAATCTAACCAAACATGTTTTTCAGACAGAAGAGGTTAATTCTAAGAAACGACTCTCCATCTGTGACCCAGCATTTAAGACTGTTGATAAGAGGCCAGGATCAAGACTCCTTTCAGGTGGCTGTCATTAAAATTTCTTTTTAGCGTGTATGACACTTACCAGGCTATGTTCATAATGAGTATTTTTTTTCCCTGAAGTGTTAGCAGACTGTGTATTTGCTTTGAGACTGCCAAAGATGAGTGTGGTCACAGAGCTTAAGCTACACTGGCATCCTTGGGAAGCACTGAAATAAGAGCACTGCAGCAGACTGGAGCTCAGTTTACAGCTCTTTAAGCTGCTGTATCACAACAGAGTCATCACTTGGTGGAGTGATCCATCAGTGGCCCTACTTGCAGGAGGGAGTCTACATGAGGATAGAGAAACTGGAATTAGCCTTTAGGAATTACCATAGTTAATGGGTTTTTTTGTTATGTAACCTGCATTGACTTATATCCCTTTTTTCCCTCAAATGTTCAGATTTTTTTAATCTAAAATCTTATACTGACAGAACATTAATGTAGTGCTGGGAAAGTTCAGCCTTGGTAGGCTGGGGATTGAGGACAAAAAAAATCTGTCTAAACTGAGAGGCATCAAAATGTTCATTATGGGAATATGAAGTATCTTGGACTTTCTTTTTCATTGCGTATTAAGCACTGAAACTTTAAATATGTTATTGTCAAAGAAGTTAATGTGGAGTTAATTCCTTCCAAGTGTAATAAGTTCTACCGCTATGTTTTTGTCCTTTTATAGTCACTCAGTTCTGATGCCTTTGTTTTTATAGCTGCAGAGCATATTTGGATCAGAAGAACGCTTAACCAGTAACTGGGAACTCAAAATGCGTCCCAAAGAAGATGCCAACATATATCTGATATTCACACCCACTCGAGTAACTTGCTGCTTTGCAAAGCTGGAAATCAAACAGCTGGGGATTCGAACAAAGCCAGGAATTAAGTTTACTGTAAGAGTCCCAACATAACTTCTAATAATTTTACATATACTTTCTCCATAATTATTGAAAATCTAGCACTGAATAGTTGTCTCTATCAAAAACCTGAAAATTCAAGATACGTATTATGGGTATCTGTATACTTGTTAAAATCATATGGGCACTAAATTTTATGCTTTGAACATTTGTATAGATTTTGCATGCAATTCTTTCCTTTGAGAAGGACAAAATGTTTTATATACTGTATCAAAAGTAGCCTAAGGTTTTAACTCTAGAAGTGTTAAAAAATCTGAACTTGTCTTGTTCTGTAGGTAGGTCTTAAATGAACTTGGAAGTAGAACTTGAAAATGATTGAGTAAATTTAGGCTTTTCTATTTCTTGCAAGGGCTTTTCAGTTCACATTTTTGACATTTTCATTCATTTTTCTGTAACTCTTTATATAGTTTACCATAGTTGTACATAATTTTTTTTTTCTAAGAGGCTTTTTTTCATTTGAAGTACTGGGGTTTTTAGTGATTTTTTTTTTTTTTCTCTCACAGATACCATTGTCTGGATATGGAGGAACAAGCAATATAATTTTAGAAAATGTTAAAAAATTATCAGATAGCTTCATGGTTACACTGGGAGGATCATTGTCTGCAAGATTACAGAAAGCTTCGTTCCACATGAGAAACACGGGTTCCCGGGCTGCCTATGTTAAGGCACTGTGCTTGGGAAACCTTCAGACAAAAACAGTGATGGATCCTCAGGTGATGACAGTGTCTCCAGAGAAATTTGTACTAAGAGAAGGAACTCAGGAAGTAAGTAGAGTGCTTTGTTCTGAGCAAATTTCATGATTTTAAATTAAATGTCATAAATTAAAATGTCTGACTAGTTCTTTATTAAAATCTCACGTAATTTTTGTTATGTCCTGTTTCACTCTTATCATAGTAATCTGTTGACTTACATTCCAAACATTAATACAAACAATAGGATTTTTTTTCCTCAGTATGTTATTGATTTTATCAGGTGATTACTGTAACTTGGAATCCAGTGGAAAAGAACTTCCCTCCTAGCATGTTGGTATCGACCGTGTGTTTTTTTTGGGGAGATGAAGTTTCTAGGCAGCAGTATCGCAGGTAAGATGTGTTTTGCTGTTGTAACAGGCAGATGTTTAATAAGAAGTTAAAGCTAGAGGTATGTGCTGCCACAGGGATGGTTTTAACATGTTTCCAAAATGAGCAAGAACAAACTAAAATATGATGATGATATGTAGAGATCTAAGAAACCTTGCATCTATAAGTTGTTGATGGGGGTTTGTTCATTTATAGCTTTGGTTGCATACTGTAGCTACAATTC
Source organism: Bombycilla garrulus (assembly GCA_013400315.1). Classification (NCBI taxonomy): domain Eukaryota; kingdom Metazoa; phylum Chordata; class Aves; order Passeriformes; family Bombycillidae; genus Bombycilla; species Bombycilla garrulus. Next base: position 266,757 of record VXBU01019334.1, read on the forward strand.
TAGTTAAAGATTTTATTCTGTTTTAACTTTCTTAAACTCAACTGTGTTGGTTTTCAGGGAAATGTTTTCTTTTTTGTATCGAAAGAGATCTGTTTTCTGTCTTGATACCTCTCTTTCTAACATGTATGTAACATTAATTTTTAAAGAAAAGGCTCATGAAAAGAATAGTACTGAAATCCAGGAGTATTGAGTTTCAAAGAGTTCATGTCTTGGTTTGCTGAATTCTGTCGACAAAGAATGTGTTTGAGTAGATGTGCATATGAGAAATATAACATCCACATAGGCTCATGACACAATAAGGAAAATTGTTGAAAATACCTTGCTGATCTTAAATAGCGGCCACGTTATTCTGCATTTCAATTTGTATAACTCAAACACACAGAAATGGCATGCTCTGCTTTCAGGGACATAATGGCACCTGTGACTTGTGCTGTCCATGGGCTACAGTGTAATGCAGAATGTTAAGACTAGGTAAAGCACTAAGGTGCTGATGATAATTTAGTGTAAAACTTCAAAACAGCATTATTTCATTATTGCTTTTAAAAGCCATTGCCTGACAATGTGTGAAAGTCATTGTGTATATTCTTATGCAAATGAAGTGTTAAATGTAGCTGAATTTAACTGCATGACTTTGACTAAAAAGCTCATGGAATAGCTGAGTTCCTGACCTTGATAGGAAACTGGCTTATTTTAGCTATCTTAGAAGATGCTTCTTCCTGATTTTTTGTATGAATTGTTTTGTGAGGCAATGCTCGGTATCTTGGAATCCTCCTTAAAGGGCTGAAGTACTTAGGGAACAGTTTTGATCTACAGATCAAGAGAAAACTCATCTAGAATCTCAATACAACTATGTAGGTATTATTGAAAACCTTTAAAATTCACATTCTAGATGTTGTTATGTATGCAAAATTACTTGTTGGTTTTATTAGTGAGCAGGCTGGCACATTGTTCTTGAAAATAGTGGTCTAGCTGGTTGTTACTTGGTGGGAGGTTCTCTGAACCCTCCCTTGATAACGTGAAAGAGATGTGTATTTCTTGCAGTGACTGAATTCTCTAAGCCATTCTGTAATTGTGCACTAGAATGAGAACATGGTTTGGGACTTAGGGGCAGGAATTTGAAATTGGTGCTCTGCCTCATCTGCCAGTTTGTGCCCCAAGTTCCTTACTCCAAAATTATTTATAGTTAGCAAGTAAATAGCTTAGACCTGAGAGTTAGTAGTGCTCAGGTATTCTTTCCTCCTCCATGGCTCTGACCTTACCTGGGTGCCAGATTTCCCCTTGCTGACCTGTAGCTTTTCATATTTCCCAGGACTATTTACATCCCTGTGCCTCCCAGTCTTTTCTATTCTGTTGGCAGTCATGCTTCTTGGCTCTGTGTTGCTGCTTTAGACTGGCACCTGCTGCCACTCTGACATTGACTAGTCAATTTTTCCTCTCAAAAGGCTTTCACTTGTAACCAAAATAGCATGCTCCTGCTTCCTGTGGTGATTGAAACATCACTCAGATGCCTGATGTACTTATCAGAAATCTAGGTAGGTGTGACTGACAGCAGAGAACAAGAATGGAAAGACAAACATATGGTAACCATTATTTCAGTGTTTCCTTTTACTCTGCAGCAATAGAACAGGTATTTCTTTAGCCATTTTAAGACTCTGAAAAGACTTCAGTTTTAAATGAATGCTCCCAGATTTGAGCTTGGTGTAGTCAAAAAATGATGAAGTGAAAATTATGCTGGATTCTTACGATTCTTATCCATCTTTTCAGTTTGTTTCTAGTACTTTGTTTCATTTAATGACTCCTGTTTATCTCTAATAGAGCTGTGACACACAAACCTGAGGTAGAAAAACGCATAATCCCAGAAAACAACTTACTGAGAAACACCTTATTTGATGAAGAATTTCAAGGGGAGCAGCTTGTAACAGAAGGTAAGACTATGACTTCTCAAAAGAAAAATATAATATTGTTTTTATGTGGCAAATGTGCTTTTTGGCTTGAATCCTAGTTACTTTTTCACTATTATTTTTATAAATGTAGAAGAAAAATTCTGAATTTGGACAGTTGCATTAGACAAAGCTTTGTTGTATTTTCTTTCCCCAGTCCAGCTGAGGAGGAGTGTGATAGAATGGCTTTGGTGGGCACCTGGCATCCAGCCAGGGTCAACTCATCAACAGAATTTGCCTTTTTTCATTCAGTATCTATTTATTTAAATTATTCTCTGTACTTTTCTCCTAGCAACATGAAACCCCAGTCTGTAAATATTATAGCATTAAAAATGCTGTGTTTATTTTGAAAGAATTTGCCTTATTACCTATTGAGAAAGATTCAGTTTCTTGTACACAGATATATTTGGAAATTGAGAAGCAGATAACTTGGCTGACACCAAAATATGTATTGATTTTCCTTCCTAAATTTAATAGCCTTTTCTTCTGTTTGTTAGTAAGGAATGCTTACTATGAATAAGAATACAGTATATTGTAAAGGGTTCCTTAAAGCAGCCCCCCTCAACTGTTCAATCCCATAAGTGTCATGAAAAAATTTACTGTCAAACCCTATTCTTGAGCTAGTTATATTCACATATGGAATTACTTAATGTTTTAAGGCTACTACACCTGAATAAATGTGCTCTGTTTCTTTCCCTATGAATTGTATGTTGTCTTTACTTGGAAAAGTAAGGATTTCTTTTTTTTTTTTAATCATTCATCCTAGTTGGGTTGAAATCCTAGTCAACATCAGATATTTGGGTTCTGGAGTATCCTTTGAAGTTGTTAAACCAGTGTTAGACACAAAAGTAAAACTTAACTCTCATTTGGCATAGAATCAAATTAGCATGTAGCATTTGTATAAAGGTGGAAACTATGATAATCTTTTTATATTTATTTTATATGTAATATTTATTATATCTTATAACAAAACATTTTAAATTGGTGTATATTCAGATTTAAATATTATATTTGATGTTAGTGTTGAGTTATGCCAGATAACTAAACTTGCAGAAAGTAGTTTTGGAATGATCTAGGATTTCTTACCTGATGGATTATTAACTAGGTCTATGTCTTAAATCTCTGTGGTGTCAATTCTGAGTATTATAGAATTTTTCTTACTAGAATTGCTCTATTGCTCTTATTTTTAGTATGTGATGTCCCACGAGAGACAAATGATATCCATCTTTTCTATGCAAATATGCAAAAGATTCTCCTTTCTGTGGTCGGATATTCCATTTGTGAGCAGGATGGCTTTCAGCAGTCTCCTGGACCCCATTTGGAATTGGACAGGTACTGGAACCATAATTAGTAGTTATATGTATGTAATTATGTTTTTTCCTTGAGAGGGTGGTTAGGCATTGGAACAGGTTGCCCAGAGTGGCTGTGAAGTTTTCGTCTCTGAAGAAATGAAAAACCTGGCTGGTCAATGTCCTGAATAATTTGCTGCAGATGAGTCTCCCTTGCACAGGGGGGTTGGACTGGGTGATCTCCACAGAGCCCTCCTGATTTCCAGAATGTGTTGTACAGCATGCTGTGAAACTCAACTTGCATTGCCTTATTTCTTAATGCAGTACTTCTTTTCTCTGTATATGTTTTATTCAAATTATTTTATATTATTATCTTCTGAAGATAATTGTTTATTTTAGTTCCTCTCATTCTAAATGGTACCTTCAGCTTCCAAACTTGCTGTGAAAAAGCTGTGTCCTGATATAGCTGCTGGATTGGTTTTTACTTAATGGAGAATTGAAGGCCCATGTAAAAGTATTGTACTTTAATAATAAAATTTTGAGAAATACTAAGAGTAGGCTATTGTAATTACTCATGAGATTTTTTTTATTGCTTTTGCTTAATGCATTTGCTTGTTTTCAGGTGTGAGAACTTTGTCAGACATACCGCTGCAACTTTGGACGTTCTTCCTGTTAAAGGACCTCAGGGTAGTTCTTTATCTGCACAAGCTAATGATCTGGTTCAGAATAAATCAGATGCTCAACAGACTTGGGCTGTTACACCTGAGTATTTGACTTTGACATATAATTTTCTTGGTAAGTATTTTTGAAGTTAATAGCCACTTCAGTATTAAGAGAACTTTACTGCATAAGATGTTTGTAAGTGTGGGTAGGCCAGTAGTCTTCATGCAGACTTGGTTTGAACACAGTTTTGGATAAATTATCAGAGGTCATGTGCTCTGGGTACACATACAGAATGCACTGCATACTTATGAAGATTTTAAAGTAATGTGAAGGTAAAATTAGGGCAGAAAATACTTTATTTTCATTGGTGCATCTCTGTATCTTGGGCATTTTTGGGAATTTTCGTATGTGATAGCTGCTTTTTTTTTGTGTTATAGGTGAAAGAACAGATATTAAACGTATAAAAATTCTCAACAATTCCAACAGAATGTTGACATTTGAACTTTCCTGGCCAGCTCACTGCCTTACTATAACCCCACAACATGGAGCTGTTGAACCAGAGTAAGTCTATTTCCATAAGTTCCTTTATGTGTGAAAGTGTGGTGAGGTTTTAGAGGAATTTATTTTTAGTTTAAGTGTGTAACTAATTTAGGAATTTTAGTTGATTTTTAGGAATTTACCTTAGTTTGCTTAGACTGTACCCTGAAACTATTTTAGTTCCAGGGTATAGACTTTTTGTCAACTGACATGCAAATCTAGGGTTTTTTAGGACCTTACCTTTTTACAGTTGTGCATAATGGGAGTGCTCTTCTGTCACATGTAGAATTACCTTGATGCCAGGAATTTTCTGTGCCTGGAAGTACTACTTGCATAATTTTCAAGGAGCTGAATGGCCAGTGAAGCTGAAGCTTTAAATATCTCTTTTCTCAGTAGCTTTTTATTTAAAATTTAGCTGTACATTTAAAAACAGAAAACACTTCCTCCCTTCCCACAACCAAGAAACAGCCCCAAAATAACAGTTCTTATAGAAGGCTTCTCTTCTGGGGACTTAGTGTTTTCTTTAGCAAAAAAGAAATTCTTCACAACTTCATTTTGGGATTTTTTTTTATTTTGAGAAAACTGAGTTTTGCCATTCAACCTTTGCCTTCTCAGTATCTGTAGGTATGAAAATAATGACAAGTCAGTGTCAGCTTGCCTGTGCCTTAATTAATGGTTTTTTTTGGAAAAGTAGTCATATCACTCTGTGTGTGTGTGTATATATATACATATATATATATATATGAGACCTTTCATACATGGCAGCAAAGGCTTCCACAATTTATGCTTGAAAGGTCTGCTCACCTCTCCCTTCTAAATTTCTGGTGTTTTTTAAGGTTCAGTTCAGAACAGCTTTAAGACCCTGTTATTAAACTGTTCTCATCTTACACAAAAAAAAAAAAAAGAAAAAAGTCTCCCACCAAAAAATAGGTTTTGCTTTCAGAATTGTATTTTAGTAATTGGTATAACTTTGAAGATGTTTGGCCAAACACTTTCTCTTCAGTCCTGCCTCACTGATTGCATTTTAAACACTTAATTTCATATTCATGTAGATGTAAATTTCTGGGAAACTTTGATCACTTAGTGAGAACAAAATACAGTTCCATGAAAGGCTAGGAAATCTGCCACTCATTGCAGATTCAGTCAGTGCCAAGAAAAATAGTCTCAAAAAGCAGTAACAAAGAACAACTTTCCAGTAGCTATGAAAGTAAGGACTTACTGAATGTTTCATACCCTAAATTTGGGATTGTCTGGATAATTTCTTAGAAAGAAGGTATTGAAGGTCTTCTGCAGGCAATTTTCTTGCAGTCTAGAATTTTAAAATGTGTTCACTGGAAAAGAGTGGGCAGAATCCTCACATTTTGGGTACAAATAAGTACTTTGGATCAAAAACAGAGGTCTGCAAGTAGGAAGCAGCCCCGTGGGAACAGCTGACTTAAGCACAGCAAGCTACACTTGCCCAGTTTTCTATTTTTCATGACCATCTCCTCACAGTGCCAAGGGCAGTCAACCTGTCAGAACAGGAGCCAGCCAGAATATTTTTCTACACTGAGATGGCTGCAGCCTGCAGAATTCTTGAACTGAGTTAGGCCACAAAAAGAGGTGGTCTGATTTCTCAGTGCTGGTGAAAGAAGATCCTGGGATCATGGCTATTAAAGCTTAGTATATTGCATATCTGAATACCTTAAATTTAACTATCTTTAGAGCATCTTCACTTATCTGCTGTCTTAAAAGTGCATCCTTTTTTGGGTGGGCTAGTGACAAATGTTGTAGATACTGATTCTACTATGAGAATCATGCTGGTTGATTTTTTTTTTTTTTTATTTTTTTTAGGGGCAGTACACTAATTCTGGTGAGTCCTAATCCATCACTTGCCACGAGGTCCTCATTAACTCCATGGAGTGGCCTAATCTGTATCCATTGTGATAATGAACTAAAGGTATGTGGTTTACTTGAGACTTCAGATTGCAACTTTTTTATTCTACTTTGTCAGTTCTAATAAAGTTGCTAAAAGCTTTTGGATTTGAGTCAGCAGCTCTGTCAATTCCATTATTCTTTTTAATTTGTAAAATTCTCATAAAGAGCGTAGTCTAGGTGCCATTTTGTAAACTGAGGTTTTAGTTCATTCATCTCTGAAGAAATACTATGGCATGAACGCTAACTGAATTTCCAACAAAATTACACCCACCACTGCCTTATGCATAATTTTCTAAAATGCTAAACATATTTATGAGGATGTGCACACATAAAAGTTGTCTGTATCATATTGTAAAGTAAAGTAAAAGAAGTTAAAACAAGTTATTGGACAAGTCACTATAGCTCCTTATGAGCTCCCTTAAGGTAAACTTGACCTTCTGGATGACAGGTTTGTGATAAAGAATGTCTAGAACAGGTTCTGCCTCTTCATGGATTTTAATCCAAGACATTTTCCTGATTATGTTGAGGCATAGAAATAAAATCTATGAAGCCAACAGTTTTTTCTATCTATGTAAGAGCAGAAGGACTCCCTTGGTAATGTCTCCTAAAGGAAGATACTTTTTTTCTAATTTTTACAGTCAGTATGTGTTTTGGGTTATTTGTAACAATGCATGGAGAGAGAAATAGACACTGAAAGGATAAAACTGTATCTACTTTCCTTTTTCATGGAGGGAAGTGTGAAGTATTGTACAGAAGTAGAAACTGCCTTCAGAAAACCCAAAGAAACAGGGAAGTTGTTAAGAAGGAAATGATGACTGCACATAGACAAATGTTATGTTTTGTAATATGAGAAAAGGATTTAAGAAATCTGCTAGGACAAGTGTAGGGAATACAGCAAAACCCATCAAATTATAAGAAATCTGATAGTTAATAATGCTTTTGTCATTTATTTGCTACCTCTCCAAATCAGCAAAAAGTATGCTAATATTTTACTAGCATTAACTGAAACTTTTGAAATGCTAATTATATAGCAAAAATGAACACAAAGCTCCTTCTGAATGAGACAGCTCTGTTTCCATTATCTGCAACAGAGAATGTTGTAGGAATTGTCATTTAAAGTAGTTGAAATTATTATTCCTATTGAATTAAAAAATGCCTAGATAGCAAATTTTCAGTGAATGTTCATTTTCTCCTAAATTGAACTTGTCCTATAATCTTTAAACTTTTGAGGTTGGAGAAGACCTGGTGATTTAATGTATGAGAGCTTTCCTCTGTTGGAATGTAAAGCTGAACATAAGCTCTGGCAGATCAAGGAAATAGAGCTAAATAGTTTGACTTGTTAATATATCAATATTCACTGTTTAAAACTTTGCTTTTCTCCAAACTGTGCAAAAGTTTATTAAAGTGCTTATTCAAGAGAATGTCGCACAGAGCGTGTCTGGATCAGCCTTGCCATGTAGAATATGTGATATAATTGCAACAGAGTCTGAAAAACCTCCTGTTGATGTGCCAAAGCTTGGCCCCAGGCTCCCTCTAACAGAAATGGAGATTAAGAGCAAAAACATTGTTTTTCCTGAAACAAGACCTGGTCAAAGCTCAGGTAAGAGGAATTAGTTATTAAATGTAGCATCTGTAGTATCTTGTGTTCAGAGGCTTTCTTTACTGTGTTGCATGTTTGGGAACTTTAGTGCCTTGACTTTGGTTTTGTTCTCTTAGTCCAGTAAGTGTGCATGACCAGTTCCCCACTTCTGCCTAATTTGAAATGCTGTTTTTGTGGGGGTGGGGTTGTTTGTTGGTGGTGTTTGTTTGTTTTTAGTCACACCTTTTTTTCCACACACAGGTTTGCATACAGGCAAATCAGTTGCTGCGTTTTTAAGCCACTATGATGAATGCAGCTGTTGTGCCTGGGAAAAGAGAATGTTAAAAGGATACTGTGGTGCTTGAAACTCTTTTGGCTCAAAGCACCTTTGTAGTAGATCTGTTCTCATCTATGCTTATGCCCATAAGATGTGAGACCAATCTGTCTGTGTTTGGCAGGGAGATAAATGCTCTTCCTAAAGACAATAGGAATATCAGCTGTAAGTCGGGCTGTCCTTGTCTTGGTACATAGTGATCAAGGAGGACAGTGTAGGTAATGGAGTCTGAAATGCTTGGTGTGTACTTTTAATTCCAGTAATGCTTAAAATTCTCAAAGTAACTCTATGGAACTCTCATTCTGCTATCTAGATACCAGGTTTTTTTGTAGTACTTACTTTTTTAGGTAATGAAGGTTTTTTAATGATCCACTGACATGTTTTTTTTTTTCCAGCAGACTTGAGGATTTTCAATGTTTAACTTGTCAATTATATCTGGGGTTTTTTTGTTTGGATTTTTTGTTTGTTTGTTTGGTTTTTTTTGCTAAAATTATAAAAGGATTGCAGTATAATACTTTGGTGTTTATAAATTTCCTATATAATGTACTTCTGCAGCTGAACTTCTTGAAGTGCTATTCTAGACTGAGATGATCTTGTCCTATGAATTCTTGCCAAGAGGCATGTATTTGTATGTACACTGAGTAACAAAACAGACTTTTTGATACAACTGTATTTGGTCCCAGACTGAAATACTCTGTGTTTTGTTTCTGTATGATCAAATAATGTCTTGGGAAGGAGTTGGATATCTTTTGGGTATTTTTTAATGGAGTCTAAATTTCTTGTGTATAAGCTCTTACAAATTTTATGGCAGCGTGCTTTGTTTGAGTCTGCTCTTGAGACTTGTTGTTTCATTATTGTTATAATGAAAACTGTTTCCACTAAACTTGTGTTCATCTAGAAACGTAGTTTCTGCTCAACTTTTTATACTCTTGAAGAAAGATATTTAGTATACTGGTCTGATATGTTTCTCTTTTAGAGAATTACCTGGAAATGAAAAATAAAGGGAATGAAAATCTGAAGTGGAAGTTGTCACCTTTTGCACCACCCTATGTTAAAGTGAGTGAATGCTTGCATTGGGAGTTTTATGCAAATCCCTGGGTTTTATTTTAACTTCTATCTTCCTGCTGTGCTCTCTCTCCCTGCATCCTCTCTAGAAAGAATATATATTTGAGCATCACCTCAGTTACAAATTTTTTTTCCCTCTGTCTATATCAGGGAAATGTTTGGCTCCTTTTTTTCATCCCTAATGTGCTCCCTGACTGTGAATCAATCAGTGCTCTGTGGTACAGTTTCTGCTTCACTTACTGCTTTCCAGAATTTGCTTGTGCTCTTACAGTGTCATCATCCAGACTGCATTAAGTAATCAAGCATAAGTGAAAGATAGGTGTCTCTTTTTGGCTCCAGAATGCCAGACTTGCCTTGTTCCAGACTTGTGCTGCTGAAATTGCACTGTATGTGGTATCTCTGTAGAAATTTGAGTTAGGTCAAGGATTTTTCAATTACACTGCTGTTGCCTGTGTCTAGCTGTTGATATTTGTGAATACTTCCCTATTTTTTGACAGTCTGAAATGCTGTGATTAATTTTTGATTTTATGCTAGAATTATTGTTATGGTCTATTGTTGTGAAACAATGAAAAAGGGTTATGTTACACTCTTACCATGTCATGTTCCAGCCAGTGCACCACCTCTGAACTGGAAGTCAGTAGTTGTGGTAACTGGATTTAGTAGTTTCAGTCTTTATTAATTTGCTTTTAGGGAGTCAATATCAATTCTTCACTTAAAAGCAGCTTAATTGGGTGTATTTTGCTCAGTCTTCTGCAAGGGGGTGCATGTGTGGGTTTATTGTGTGGTTTTGGGCTATTTTTTTCCTTTCCCTTCTGAATCTGACTCATAAATTTATTTGCAGGATGTGGATGGAAGTGGCACTGTTTATAGGGCTCCTTACAATTCTTTTGGATTTTCCCATGTTTTTGGTACTCTCCAAGCTCATGGACAAGAGAAGGTAAACATTTATAAATATTTCAGGCATATTAGTATATTTCAATTGTAAAATAAGATCTTAAATGAAAAATAAATTTTATTTGATAATGATAAAACGTTATCCTTTAAGCATTGGGTTCTGATGTGTGTCAGGTAGTCTGTATCAACCTAGCGCAGCAGAGTTGATACTAAGAATTCATGCAATCAAAGTAGCTTGCTTTCAAAGCAGTGGTGTGTTTGTGTTACTGTTTGGGGGTTTTTAAGGACAAATTATTTTAGAACAGAAAATTATTTTAAATGTTTTGTAAAATTCCAGAAGAAAATGGCAAATAATTCTTGGTTCTTACTAAACTAGAGTAAGCACATGATTCCCTTCCTTTAAATATTCTTGCTATACTTCTTCAAGAACAGTCATCTGTTCCTAAAGTTGGTTTCATTTTATCTCTCTTCATTTTATCTTACAATTTTATCTCCTGGCCAGTAGAGGGTTTCATAACCACATTTATAAAACACATCCAAGGATAGACTGAATGTGTTTATAAGAGTCTTTCCTCCCTCTTCTTCTCTCACAATGCTACTTGAGTTTTATCTTTTCATGTTCATTAACACCTATCTTTTCATTGTCATGGGTAATTATGACAGTATTTCCATAGAGAAGCAATTCGTAAACTTATTCCTGTCCAGTTTCATAGTAATTTCATAATATTGCAAGACATTTGAATTTAAACAATTGCATTTGCCTTAGCCATCCTAGTTCAGGCCTGTTTGAGTAACATGTACATCATTGGCATGCCAGGCTGTGGGCTGGAGCTGATAAGGTACAGTGCTGTCATGATTGGCTATTTTTCTGCAGTGGATATGATGTTTGGCTAATTAGATATAACTGTAGTGGTCTATTCTAATCTGCTGCTCTCTTTCTCTTCTGCCCTCAACCTCAGTTCTGAAAACAATGCAAGTTTATTCTTGAGTTAACCTGGTACATCACTATATGGAGACAAGCCTTTGTTGAATAGGTGACCTTTAAGGATGATCAAATTCATGGCTTGCAAGTTGGTTTAAATTTCAGGCTTTCAATAATTGGGGAGCAGTGTGCTTAGAGATTTGGAGCTGGAGGAGTTGAGTTGTTCACTGCTTAGTTGCCATATGAAGGAAGCTTTTTTCAGGTGCACATATTTCCCTTCCTGGTCTCCTTTCTCTCCATTTTACTAACAGAAGTAATTATGCCAGCACTTGCTGACTGGCTTAAAGCAAATTATCTGAACTCAAATTTTCAGAAGTTCAAAATTGCTTGCACAACGTATTTCATCCAGTTTTTTTCCACTCACAGGCAAAGGAAGACTAGCTAGTTGTATTGCTTTCTGCAAGATCACCTGTGTGTGTGCCATGTGTGTCCTGTTTTGTGTAAATTTTGTGTTGGCTGAACTGTAACTTTGTACAGGAAAATTGTGAAGATGTGAAGATTCTGAAGCTTATTAGTGTTTTGCAAAATTTTTCTCTTTTTTTTGTAGGTTGCTGTAAGCTTTTTACCTAGAGATAAAGGAGATTACTCCCAGTTCTGGGACCTTGAGTATTACTCAGTTGAAAATCCCAGCTGGAAACACAAATTAAAATTTCAGCTTTCTGGAAATGTGAGTATATAAAAGCTATAAACACTGTCTTGAGCACAAATTTTTGGTAACATCTTGATTTTACTATACACTACTCTTTTGTATATACATGGATATATTCTGGAAGAAACCTCAACCCTGCCAGTATTTTTGCTGGGCTAAATTGTGTTTTCTTTTTTCTTATGTTACAAAAACATCTTCTTCCTCTTCCTTATATTATAATGCATTATCTTCTGCCATTTATGATATAAAAGTTCATTTAACTCAGAGACAGTAGAGACAAATTTACATTATAGGGCAATTGTTTCTGTAGACGAAGATGTTTCTATCAGTTTTGTTTGGATTTTTGTTTGTCGGTTTTATTTTTGTAAATAAATAGGGAAGTAACTGACCTTTGCTATAATAGAAAACTGAATGCAGTTTTGGAATTTTCAGATATCCACCTTGGAGATGGGTCTTTGTGTCTAATAAAACCTGCTTCAGTATTTTATCAGTAACAATGTAGATGGGGATAACTACATGAAATGTATTTTTTACTACATGAAATTTATACGTGTGAGAAATCGGGTATGAGCTCTCCTTTGCTCCCCTGTTGTTTCTCAGCTCCACCTTTATGGTTAGGCTTGGAAGAAGTGGGTTGGAGTTGTAACTGGTTTCCTGTGTTCTCTCTCCTTTTATTCCATCCATACAATAGGAATTTACAAAGGACAGAGGATTTATTACCATAAGGAAGAATTAATTCTAATTGCTAGTTAAATAACCTGAATGTGAAGAGCTTTGTATATTCAGTACAGCATGATGGCTGTATGTGCCTTGCTGTCCTCTTCCAAAGGTTTGACTTGATTTTTGCAAGAAGTCCACACAAAGATTTGAGATCTTTCTTTAGAGTACTTATCATGCTTCAGTAGTAGGAACCTTACTTATTCTTCTTGCTGAGGTACCTTACATTTGTTCTGTAGGTTCCTTGTTCTTTCCAAATTAATTGTGTTGAAGGAGTACTTGTAAAAAGATTTATGTTAATTAACTTTTGATTTTTTGGCATGAGAATCCTGTATAATGTTTGGGTTTAGAGGGTTTTTTATTAAGCTTTCGTCAAAAACTTTGGTCATAATTTTCCTGAAAATTAGGAAAGCATCTAAATCATATGTCTTTTTAAAGCTAGTTGAAATGTAGAGATTAATTCTTTAACAGAACTCTAGAGTTTTAAAGAAGTCTCTTCTTAAAATGTGACTAGTTGTCAGAGTTGTGTAAATCTTTGAGCAGCATAACTTGATATTAGTGTTTTTGAACTACTATGTCAGATTTGTTCTTTATTTTTTTCAAAGCTGTTAACAATTAGATCTTTATAGCAACTCTGCACATGGGAAAAAGGTTCGTAGGAAATACTTGAAATGCATGTCAGAAAGATTTGAAAAGGAAGTACTGTATTTATCAACTAGGTAGGGAACCATACATCTGTTCAGAAGAGGTATCAACAGAGTATTTAGTGTTGCAGCTTTTAGTTGAGAAAACAAGTGAGTCATCATCTGTTATGTTCTTGGGATCAAGAGTTTAGTCAGCGTTACTAAAACTTTGGGAACGACTTGGAATCTGGTGGTTTTGCTGAGGCAGAGGGCTACAGCTGTGGTAATGTGACTTTTGGTAGAATGAAGTGGGAAGAGTGACTGACTGTCGTTCAGAGTGACTGAGTGGCATTTATAGCACCACTTCAGAAGAAATAAAAAATTTGGAAGAGCTGAGGAAGGAACTAAAAGAACAACATTAAGTTAGGAAAATCAATGGCACATACCACTTTAATCTTTTCTCCTAACAAATTAGTTGACTGTAATTTTGATTATGCTGTACATGTCATCACCATTAGAAACTATAGTCAGGAGTTCAGATCATCACATCTCCAAAACCAGTCCAAGAGACAAAGAAAGGAGGGATTCTGTCTGTGCTGTGCAGCCCCTGCCCCTTGGTGCTGGTCATTCAAACTTTGTTTTTTCTTTTCCTGAGGAACATTTGTTCCTGCTGCTGGGGGCTCTTCAAAGATTGAGCTGAGAATGAGTATTGTGCACAGGGGTCCTGGACTGGTATTTGGGTCCAGCTGTTGTGTGAACTAGCAAGCACCTGCCACAAAAGCACCTGCCACAAGGCTGAGGCAACATCGAAGTCCTGACTGCTCCTTTAGCCATGTAAAAAGTTGAGGACTTGGTTAAGAACCCCTGCTATTTTTTTTGAAGATACTACAAATGTTGAATATGTGCCATTTTAAAATTTACATGGTTTATATACTTCAAAAAGTTAAGTAACGTACATAAATAATATTAAATACATTTAAAAGTATCAGCAGCACAAAGCTTCATCATCTTTGTGTATCTCAGAAGTGAGAGGAGGGAAAACCTTTTTAAACTCTGTGAACAAAATAGTTCCAATTTTCAAGCTATACAAATTTCTGTGTTCCTGAGGTGTCTTTGGAACTGCAGCACTCAGTTGTAACCATTTGGAGTGTTAGTGTACTGCTCTCGTTTGAAACGGCAGAAGTCAATACAGGCTGTGGTAAAGCAAGCAGTATTTCAAGATGCCCTTATAATGACTGGGGTAACTTCTGATCATTTTCCATAATGTACCTTATTCTCATGCAGTCAACTTGCCTTTTGATAAATTAGAATTTGAATTATAACAGAGGCGTGAGGCTCATTGTTTTTCACTATGTGGAAAAAATAAAAGCTCTTGAAACAAGACAGATGTGTAAATCCCGTCTTGTCTTTATAGGGTTCTACTGGGGTTCATGGGTTATTTGCAACTGAAAAATATATTCTTTAAAATTAAGATTTTTTTCTTGTGGCTGCTGCTATTTCTGACAGACTGATTAGCAGCTCTTTCAATAGAAGAAATGAATGTCTAAAAGACAAGTTTGTCATAGCCAGCTCTATTGAAGATGAATCTATTTTTTTCATCTTCCCTGCGTCAGGGAATCAACTGCTTGTCTAAAACGTCAGCACCATTTCAAAAATTGACATAATGTTGTACAACCGTAAGTGTAGGAGGTTCTTTTGGTTCTTTAACTTTGTTTAAGATGTTGTGACCCAAGGGGACTCCAAAGAATAGCTGGCAAGTTTAATTAAGCAATGCAGAATTTGAAATTGGTTATTTGTCCAATTATTCCCGTTGGGTGATCTGGTCTCCTTGTGTTAGAATATCCTAAATGGGGGTCTTGGTGATGGTAAATATTTTGGCCTAATTTCTGAGTGCAGAAAATGCCATACAGTGCATTATCTGATTCTGCCTCTCCAGAGAGGCTTTTCTTTGAGAAGGACATATTGTTCATAGTGCAAAATTATTACAAAGCTTTTTGCTGTTTTGAGAATTCAGATTATAATGCTGACTTATGTCTTCCTTTCTTCTGAGCAGTTGTTTAGCCAACTTGGTTGTTCTTGAGGCACATGGGCATATCTGCAGAGGAAGTGAGGGGTTTTTTGGCTTTTAGTAAAATCTTGGTTGCTTGCAGCCTTTTTGAGATTTCACCTGTGCTGCTAGTTTGTTGTGAACCGTCTTGTAATAAATAAATTTGTAAAACAAAGAAGCCTGGTAACGTAGTCCTCTTAAATAATTGCTTCCATCTCAATGATCCAGACTCTCACCCTCCTGAAAGATTATTCTTTAAATAAAAAGTCTTGGATTGGGTAAGGGGAATGACTTACATTCCTGAATACTTAAGTACTTTTGAACTCTGAGTTTACAGTCTTATCTGGTTTTGCCAATAGAGTACTAAAGCAGAAAATGAAACAGCAGTTGTGAAATCTTCTCCAAGTGCCCTTAGGAAAACTGAGCTTCCAGTTACACCAGAAAGGAAAGCTTACACTGAAGGATACCCAAAAAGAATAAGGTATGTATGGAGAAAACCTGACAAGAGTGTGTCTGTGGCTGGGTAAAAGGGTGTGAGAGTAGAACCCAAACCCACAGCCAAAACCTGTATTACTATTGGGACATCTGTGTGCTGGATCTGGCTTCACAGAGTGTCTGTGCAGTCTCTGTCCTCAAAGTATTTTGGGATTTAACTGGACAACTTACTCTGACCTCGCATCTGACCCTGACTGGAGCCAGAGGTTGAACTAGAGATCATCTGAGTATCTTCTGACCTGAATGATCCCATGATTCTATGTTAGAGTAAGCAACTGTAAAAAATAGACTTGCCAAAACCTCTTAGTGGCTTTGTATTGTTCAGTCTTCCATGCTTTTTCTTTTCAGTTGAGTTTCTAAGTTGTCTAACTCTGATATGCTGTGGTAAATGAACTGGTTTTGGCAGTAGAATTCTCTGCATGTTTTTTGTATGTATGCCTTTTGGACACCCTGATTGACTATAAAGTCAATTCTGAGAAAAATCACAGCACTGCATGTCTTAATCTTACTGTTCAGTCTTAACTGTAAGTTCTTTTACTGTGGGATGATGTGAATATGACAGAAGGGTAAAATGTTGGGTTAAACCTGCAGTCTTTGATAAGACTTTAGGTCTCTAGTAAAGCATAACGGGGAAAAATTCTGACTGTGCAAGTATGTATAAGTAAATTCCTGTACATTTAGGCCACAGTGATGCTTTCATTATTCTTTCTGGCTAAAATATCTTGCCTGTAAAACTTAAGGCGAGAGAGTCAGTGTTTTCTGGATCTTTCAATTTTTCCTGATTTATTCTCAGAAAATACACCTATTACTTCAAGTATGTGATCAATGTGCACAGATCATACAGGTCAGAAATATTAATATCTTAAATCCCTTTTTCAAATCAGAGAAAAAAAGGGTGTTCGAGGAGTATATGCACCAGAAGATATCTACATCTTTCCTCTAACCAGAGTTGGGGAAGCGTGCATATTAAAGGTCCACCTGCGGAATAACTCCTGCATAACACACTTGGTAAGTTTGATGGACTTCATCTTAAGCAGATACTTGTAAGTTCTTTCATTTGCTCAGCTGCACTGGTTTTTTCTCTCTTACCCTTGACAAAGATTGCAGTAGTACATGTCTTAGTTTGAGTTTTGATGTGTATTTTCTGTTTTGTCTGACTGAATAACTGAGTGTATTTGTAATATATTAATAGGAAAATATGGTAGATCATAGTTTGCAATTATTCTGATTTAATTTTTTAACATCATCAAAATATTGAAATAAGATTCTTTTCCTTACTGTTTGCAAATGTGGGCATTCTTTATTTTTAAACCCTGGGTCTGTGTAAAGCTGTGTTTGTAAGTGACCTGATTTATATTACTCATGTCATAAATTGAATATGATGGGCTTAAATATAGTGCACTTTTAAGCATTTTGTATTAAATTACAGCTGAAATTTGTAAAACCCAGAGAGCCCTTCTACATCAAGCACTCAAAATACTGTTTAAGGTGAGTAATGCATATGCTAACATTCTCTCCTAACAAAAAAAAATTAACCAAGTAATTCAGTACGATAAATATCTTCTGTATATGTACAATGCTAAAATGTACATATATGTATTCTGGATGCTTTTGTTTATAGTTATTGGTTTGGGGGCTTGTGAGGCTTTTTTGATTGGGTTGGTTTTTTTTCCTTTTGCTAAACTGTACTCTCTAATCTCTGTTTGAAGCAGAATGAGCCCACACAGTTATTTCTGCATCTGCCAATTTCTTCCCTGCAAATTGTTTCTAACAGTGCTGCTGCTTTTAATGTTAAGCCTAATGCTTCATGTAACCATTTGGCATGCTGTGCACAATCAAGTCATTCCTTCCATTTATACTTTCTGCACAACAGACCAAGCAAATTGCCTTCATCATGCTTCTAATTTGACAAACCTGCAGAGCTGCATCAAAGACTTGCTGCAAACACTAGGTTTGAGCAGCCACTGGGATTGTCTGGCCATACCAACTATTTCAGCATTTTACCTGCATAAAAGAAATCTTTAAGTTAGTGAAAGCAATCCCTGAAAATAACCCCAGTCATCTGTGGAGTTCATTACAACAAGTGTGACAGTAGTATTAGTCATCTCTTCAAGAAGTACAGCATCTCACATGCTCATCTGCAACAGTGGGATTGTCAGGAAGCAGAAATGCAACTGTTTCCTTAGAGGACTTACAGCATACATTCTCAGTGTTTAAACAGGTTCTCATTTTAAACACAGGGAGAGCTAAGGGTATGGAGAGCAGAAATTGTGAGCAAATGGTAAATGGAGTTAGATATTCTGCCTCCTAATCTGCTCCACATTTATCACAAAGACGGGGCTGTAGTGGTGTTAGCCAGAGGTATTCAAGGTATTCTTAAGCCACTTTTCAGTGCCAAGTGTTCTAACTCCTCTTACACTTGTGTTAGTGCTTCAATTTAAATGTCATCTTTTTATTAAATATTTCACGTGAGATGGCACAGAAGGGTTTTTATGGGGGTAGTGACCAGGATATGGTCTATCCAAATAAACACAAGTAGCTAGATCTGTCTGAGGCTGTACAGCAGCAAACAAAGGGCACCATTACTTGATTTAGTCATCCTTGTCAAAAAATAAGTAACTTCACTGGAAGACACTTGACTATTTCAAAAATATTTTTGAGGACTGTTGTAAAAACTATTCGGTATATTTTCTGCAAGAAATTATTAACTCCTACTCCATTTATCTCAAGTAGACTTAAGTTTAAAAGTCAGTCTACTTTTTTTTTTTCCTAGTAACTTTGGCAGTTTTTTCTTTGGTTGTAAATACTAGCTTTACATATCATTAAAAAAAAAAGATTTCTCTGAAGTCAACATAGTGCTCTCCCATTAATGAGCATAAAGACAGAAGATTTGCTTGACTTGGATAGATGCTTTTTTAAAAGTGTTAGAAGTGTTTTAAATTGCTTTTACTTGAGAATAGCATCAAGGAGGATATCAATAAAGCCACTGTTAACTGTTTCCTTCTTAATTTGGGCATTTTAGGAAGTAATGTTCAAAATTAATTGGATGAGAAGACTCTTTGTAGGAACTTGGAATATTAGTCTGTAAATAAGGGTATAAGAGTAGAAAGTGCCGTCTACCTATAAGTTTTTTTGCCAAAAAAGAGTAATGTACTAAACATGGTCTACTGCATGCTCTTAATTGTGAGGGCCAAATTTAAAAGTAATTCTGTGTAATCAACTTTTAAGTCTAGATGAAGAAAGTGAGACTTTTTATGTAGTGTCAAAAGTCTTGACCTTCAGAATTTGGTGTAGTGGTTTTGCTAGTTCTTCAATTGGTTATGCCAGTCCAAGTACCAGTACATAGCACTGCTGTGAAATTCTGTCTGCAATTTAACCCGAAAGAATTCTATTTATTGACAGACTAGAATTTTTTTTTTACTGCAAGAAGAATACTTTTAACAATATGACTCTTAAGTGATACAAACACATGAATTAAGCATTAAAAAAAGGCAAATTTCTGTTTCTGGAAGGACTACCAGGTTGCTATGCCTACTTAAAGCTTGAAAACAAAAGTGTCCTGATTTCATTGGTTTCAGAAGCCATCTGATTACAGGGTAGTTTATGTTCCAGATACTACTAAAACATAAAGCTGTTGGTTGAGTTGTTCCCTTCACTAATTATTTTTGTTTCCAGTAGCCACCATTCTGGGTGTCAGTGGTCACTGTTCATTGATGAACCATTTGCTTACTATGGCTTAAATTTGGTTTACTGCCCATACTCTTATTTTTCAACTTATTGCAATGTTGTGTTTTGAGGATTAGAGGATTAGTTTGTCTGTGAAGCAGGCTTCAGGCACACCTGACTGTTCAGAAATACCACTTGAAACTGGTGCAACAACCTGCAAAGGCCATGCACTATTCAGAGACTAACTGAGGTGCAGGCATAGTGGAAAGTTTGAAATAAAAGGGTTTTTATGAGAGAAAAAGAGGTAGCTGCAACAGAATTCTGCTTGTCCTGAAGCTATGGTTTGATTACTGTACTTGAGAAAAATATTCCAAGCTGCTTAATTTCTGAGAACGTTGATGTTATGGAGTAGCCCAAAGAGCTGTTATATCTGGAGTATGAACTTTCCAGTCTTGTGAGCCAAGAAAATTAAAATAGCATCTTTCCCTTTGGGTTAGGAAGCAAGTGTGATCAGTCTTATCTTGATTGTGAGAAATCAAGTGACTGCTACAAAACAGACGACATAATGTCTGACTTACTCTGCTTTTAGGGAGGAACAAGAATGTGTTTAGCACCCACCAAAAGGACACCTGAATTTAGAGATCAAGAGGAATTTAATATAGCTGTCATTTGCTAAGAAACTGCTCTGCCTCAGTACCAGAGAGGTCATATGGTACATAGTCTGGAAATTAATATTTGACAGCCAGATGTGGCCATCTTTTTGAAAGAGCAATAGCTAACTTACTGTTAAGTTTTTGATATAGTGTAAGTTTGAGTGTGGTCATATTGTTCTTCTGAGTGAGTGTTATGTAATATATCAGGGAGCATACATATATTATGTTGGAGATGTTACAGACTTCTGCATCTCTTCTGGCTTTCTACTGAATTTACTTTTACTTCTGGAAATTCTCGGGTGTCCTAGTTATATGCAGCTTCACAATATATTCCTACTAAAATTTATGTTTTCTAATATAATGCATGTTACAGATTAAATAGTCATACTGATGTCCTTCACTTTAAAAATTTGATTTTTTTTTTAAGTGAGCTGAGTAAACATCTTCAGCCTGTGTATCATAGATGGTTAAAAAGACAGATACTGCCAGATTTGTTATACAACACTTGGCAGTCAATTGTGAGACATGAAACTGATTTGATTGTATTCCTTTGGTGCACCATTGATTGTAGTTCACTCTGGTACAATTAGTATTTCATTTTTGTATTAACCTGATGAAAAAACTACAGTACCATCCCAGTCTTTATTTCAAATGTGTGTACTCTTCTTTGATTCACCAGGACGCTGTTAAAAAAAAATAGCTGGTGTGGTTACTTCAGCACTAAGGATGATACTAGCAAATGATAATTGTGTGTAGGGCAGGTATTATGATTTCAAATACAGCCAAGGGGTAGAGTAGAAGGGTAAAAGCACAGACTGATTATCATAGGTTGGACTAATGTAGAGAAAAGGAGTATGAGAAGGTAGGAACACAGCGAGAAAAAGTAGGGGAAATAAGCACATTCCAGAGGACTTTGGGTAATACTATACACTGTTAAAGAAAGTTTTGTTTGCTTTTACTATACCTTTGGTTTTTCTGTCTTTTCTTTTTCTACTAAGTAATGCTGTTCATGTTTCCTTATTTCAGTATGTGCCTGTTACTGCTACTTCTTTCAGTGCTGGATGTTTCTTTTGGATGCCATGCAATCCAATAGACTGCCACTCAGAATTTTCAACTCTTTCTTGGGCAGCTTATATTTTTAAATAGTTCAGTCTAGGCTTTTGAGAATTAACAGACATCCATTACATTTGGTATGTTTTTATGTAATCCAAATAGAAGAGGAATTATGTAAAAATGGTGTAAAATTTCTAAAATACTATTTGAGGATGAGCATACTGATTTACAATAATTCAGCAAAATATTTATTAATGTGGAGGATATCAGAAGTAATGGAAATAAGTAGCTTCAAATGCATGAATTTCAAGAGAGAGTTGGAAATTTTAGTATACTTGTGAGATGTTTGAAGGGAAGAAATGTAGTAATTTTGCTCTAAATGAAGTTTATGCACTGTCAATATTGCCAAGAGGAAGACTAAACTTACCAAGGTAAACTAGTAGCAATAAAGTATTGTGTTACTTTATATAATCAAAAGGATAAACTGACCTAGAAGATCAAAGTCCTTCAGAAGAAAAATAGATG
The DNA here is from genome assembly GCA_013400315.1 of Bombycilla garrulus. Taxonomy (NCBI): domain Eukaryota; kingdom Metazoa; phylum Chordata; class Aves; order Passeriformes; family Bombycillidae; genus Bombycilla; species Bombycilla garrulus. The sequence continues at coordinate 288,385 of VXBU01019334.1, forward strand.
ATCAAATCTATAAAAATAAACTTGATGATCCAGTGCACATACCATTTTGGTGAAAATCCAAACTAGACAAGAATTTGTCTATCAGGTAGTATTTACTTGTTTATTAACAATGATTATGCCCATAATTGCCTTTTTAGAGCCTGTCATTACATCACTGTCCCAGTCCAGTTCAAGCCAACAACAGAAGGAATGTTTCAAGATGTCTTCGTTGTGCTGACAGCCAAATATGCCCCAATTAATATTCGACTGCATGGTAAAGCTACTGCAAAAAAATAGAACAGTTTCTTAACTGTTTATAAGAATTTATAACAATTCATACCATTTAAAATATTCAAAGATCTGCTACTACATTTCCATACTAATGTCCTACTTGTTTTGCCCTGTGATACTGCTTTGATAAAAAGTCTTCCGTAAGATAAATTATGGTGCTTGTTTTACAAGTGTTTTGATAGTAAAAACATTGAGAAATAACATTGTATGTTTTAAAGTTATCATTTTGTAATTTATGTTTCTGCACTTTTAAAGCAAATGGAAGTTTTGTATTTTTGCATTTATTAGAAATAACTGGATACTGATAGATTTTATTTTAAGCATTGTAAATTCAGAAATAAAATACACGTGTAAATAGTTGATTCTACCTGATTTCTGTCTGTTTTAGAGAATCTTTGCTGTAGGTAAGGGATCAAGCTGACTCCTCTTAGACAATGCTAAGTTTTAGGGGGGCTGTGAGGGAACAGGGGGAGGCATTGCAGTCTAGGTGCTGACCTGTTACTATCACTTTTCCATGAGGTAACGCTGGGATCTGACTATCAACCCCTACCTTTTACACAGTTCAGTGACAGGCATGACCATTGTTTTTAACTCTAACAGTGTGAAAACAGCGTGAATTTTAACACGGGCAATAATGCCTTCAGCCCTCCAGGATTAGGCATCTTACCCAGCATTCTGTCTCTGAAAGTCACACAAAGATGTTACTTTGAGAAATGACATAAGCCTGGCTGCTTACTGGTTCAATTCCATTTCCTCAGTGTCTGCCACCAGATGAATAAGGGTGGGTGGTAGAATCCCACCTATGCCTTTTTTTCCCCTTTTATTGGCCCTTTTGTGAATTCACCTGTTCAGTTTTTAACCCTTTTGACACTGTTTCCACAGCTCCATGTGGTAGCAAGACCTAAAAGTTCACTGTGTATTCTTTTAACAAAATGTGATTTTTCTGTGGATTATTTCTGATTTAATTGAGTACTCTTCAGTTCTTCTTCTATTGTAGGAGTCGTTGAACAATAGTTCCACCATCCCCTTACCCATTGTTATCATGTCATAGAATCATAGAATAGTTTGGGTTGGAAGGGAACTTTAAAGGTCGTCTTGTCCACCTGCCATGGACAGGAACAACTTTAACTAGACCAAGTTGTTCAGAGCCCAATCCAATCTGACCTGAAATTTTGTTTCCATGGAAAGGATGTCTTCCACTGCTCTGGACAACCTGTTCCCAGGATATAATTGGCTTTCTGGGCTCCAAGTGCACATTGCCAGCTCATTTGCAGCCTCTCACTCACCACCACCCCCAAGCTGTCCTTGGCAGGGCTGCTCTTGATCTCTTCATTCCTGTCAATGATACTCAGGGTTGCCCCGACCCAGACTGGTCTTGTTAAACCTCAAGAGACTCCCAAGTGCCCACTTCTCCAGGTTCCTCTGGAGGGTATCCCATCCTTCAGCTGTGTCAGCTGCACTGCTCAGCTTGCTGTCTGCAAACCTGCTGGGAGTCCACTCAATCCCTTCTTCTGTATCATTAATGAAGATATTAAATAACACTGGTCCCAGTATGGATCTTTGAGGGACACCACTTGTCACTGGTGCCCAAATGGACTCTGACCCATTGATCACTACCCTCTGGATGTGACCATCCAACCAAATTCTTAGCCAGTACACCCATCAAATCCATCTCTCTCCAGTTTAGAGGGATGTTGTGCAGGACTGTGTCAAAGGCTTTAAAGAGTTGGGCTAACATTTGTAACCCTCCCTTGTTCACTGATGTAGTCACTCTGTAGTAGAAGGCCATCAGGTTGGTTAGATGGGATTTTCCTTTGCTTAAGAGTGCTACCTGTCTCAAGTTGCCTCCCTGTCCTCCATGTGTTTTAGCATAGCTTCCAGGAGGAGCTGTTCCATGATTTTCCCAGGCACAGATGTGAGGCTGATGGGTCAGCAGTTCCTGGGCTCCTGCATTCTACCCTTGAAAAAAATGGGTGTAATTCCCCTTTTTTCAGTCACCTGGGACTTCACCATGATGCCTTTTCAAATATCACATTGTCTGTAGCTTTTGGCTCTGTTTTGTATTTTATTTCTGTAGCATGGAGCTATATGGCCAAAGTTGCTTTAAGGTAGAAGTGCAGGTTTTTGACAGCATTGTTCTGTCACAGCCTATGTACATGATTCCCTTCTTCAGGTTGCTAGGAGTATGAGTGAAATTTGTTTNCAGGAGGAGCTGTTCCATGATTTTCCCAGGCACAGATGTGAGGCTGATGGGTCAGCAGTTCCTGGGCTCCTGCATTCTGCCCTTGAAAAAAATGGGTGTAATTCCCCTTTTTTCAGTCACCTGGGACTTCACCATGATGCCTTTTCAAATATCACATTGTCTGTAGCTTTTGGCTCTGTTTTGTATTTTATTTCTGTAGCATGGAGCTATATGGCCAAAGTTGCTTTAAGGTAGAAGTGCAGGTTTTTGACAGCATTGTTCTGTCACAGCCTATGTACATGATTCCCTTCTTCAGGTTGCTAGGAGTATGAGTGAAATTTGTTTTAGCAGGAGTTGTTGGTTTAGCAGAATTTTCAAACAACTGAAATGTGAAAAAGCAGGGAGGAAAAAAACTTGAAGTAGCCTCTGCATTGCCTTTGGTATATGCCATCAGTGTTAAGTAAAAGTGTACTAAAGCTGCTGTTTCTCAGCAGTCTGGAAACCAGAATTGGGAGGTTTATTAAAAGAAATTAAACTAGAGGTGAGAAGTCTTGTCACCTCCTTATTCTCCCAACATGTAAGTTCCATGTGAGATACTGTGACCATGTTCTTCTTGGCCTGTTTCTGCCAGATGTTCCACATTTCCTTAATTGATGTGATGCCTGTGTACTTCTGAATACAGAATTGGAATAGAGAGAATCTTCTTGGCTGCTTCATTTAAGACCTTTCTTTAGAACAGAAGGCCTATGTCTGTTCAGTTTTAGAAGCACGATTGGAAGTTTCTTCCAAAGCTGGAAAAAAGAGTAAGCTGCGTTTGAATTGCAATAAGAAGCCCTGCATTTGGATAATTGAGTATTTGGTGTATGTTCAGAACTGTCTTTGGGTTCTGTTCCTGTGGCAGGCCCACTGTCTCTGGCTCTATTCACACTTAAGTTACGGGTTTTTCTTGAGTTCTTGAGATAAGAAGAATTGGGAAGAATGGTTATGCATTTTTTCCTATATTTTATCCTGGGTTGAATGTAAGGGAGGAGAAGGATGCACGATGTGCTGCTGTGGGTACTCTGGTGTGCATAAATATGTAAATATATACAGGTCAAACACGCCTAAGTATGAGCAAATGACCTCATTATCCAAGGGAATCCTGATTTGCAGGTGATGTGAATTATTTTGGTACCTGTTTGCAGCCCACTGTGCTTGTTCCACTCCTAATAATGACTTCTTTTGCAGTCACTTCAAACTGGTTCCATCCCTACTCCACAAAATGAGATTGCTTCCTTTCCCCATGATTGCTTTATTTCTATAATAAACGTCTGTAGTCAAGACGATCTTGCTTTGAGTTGTCCAGTGCTTACTGTGAAGAAGTCCTGATTTCTGTCTTTGTCTTTTAGAGGTACAGGAAAATAAAACAATTCTGTCCAGAATTTGATTTTATTAAGATTTTAAGCTGTAATACTTTTAATAAAGTAAGCAGAATTAACTTTAGGTATAATTCTTTTCTCATTTTGAGCTTTAACAGCTTTGAAATTTTTTTTCAATTTTCTCGTATTGTTGGATGCAATCTTGTGTCTCAGACTGGCTTGATTGACTCAGACGCCCCAAGCAGCAAACTTAAAAAAATCCCAAACAAACCTGAAACTATGTCATTTTAATTACAGTTATCTTACTTGTTGATTTTAAGACCAGTCAGAGAGGAAATTCAGAAATAAACTCTTTTTTAAAATTCATTAAGTGTCTAGCACTGAGGATGTCTGTGTACCTGTTAAACCTAATTGGGATATTAGTAATCATAATTATTCAAGAGCTTTGTGAAGTTTTCACATCATTGACTGTAAATGGAATTATAATACATTCCGTACACGTGCTTCAGTGTGTTTTGGAGATTGCTGCCCTGGCATCTGAAACTAATTAGTGTTCAGAAAACCTTGTATAGGTACATATCAAGGTCTGGCTGTCTAGATTATTTTGATTATATAAAAGCTTAAAATGGTAAAGAGAATTTTGTGAGTGTTTTTTGATATATAAAGTAAATTAGTGAGGGCGGTGCTGGCCTTTTGAAATAGAATACTGAATACTCTGGGCATTTCTGTTGTAGGAATGCCTAATAGGTAAGATGCTGGAATATTCTTGCTCCTATCATTTGTGGAGGAATTAGAGGGTAACAAAATTCACCATGAGGTTAGTAGGTTATGTATCTATGTATGTGAAGCATCTTTGGAAATGAGAAAAGGCATTCTGGGAGAGTGGGCAGGTGACACAAGATCAGTTGTCCCTGGTACTATAGTTGAGTATCCTGACTTTTAGTCACAGCTGTCTTGTTCTACCTTGTTTCAAAAAAAAACAACAAACCTCCAGAAAACAGAAGTTCATGCCTTACTGCTTTCATTGGGTAGCATAAATGAAGAATATACATCTTTTTATCAGAATGGCAAACATCAACTGCTCGGGTGAAGGATCCACCTGCCTGCCATGATGCCTCATACTCACTAAGAAAGGTGACTGTTGATAATTTTTTAAGTGGTAGCGTTTGCATCATACCAATTTTCTCCCCAAATTTGCCAGTTAAGTAGAATATTGTTTCTAGCTTCCCATTTGAAAATTTGAGTTGGCATTAACAATTTCCCTTCCCTTCCCTTTTCTCAATGTTCTTATAACAGTAGTCATTTTTTGCCTTTAGAGCACTGCATTAGTTCACTGATACATCAAATAACGTGAAATCTTCCTTACAGGTTCCTATGGAGCGGAAACTTCAAGTACAGAGTAAAGGAAGTATTGCAAGCTGGGACATGGGGGATTTAAAAGAGGATTTTCTTTAGATGTTTTATTAATTTGCTAAAACTGCTCCTGAACTCTTTTCAAACTTAATGCAGTGTGCTAAAACTATTATACTAATAGTATATATTATACTAATGCTATTATTATACTAAATCTATTATACTATTAGCATAAACACCTAACTTGCAGCATAAGAAAGTTAAGATGATAGAAAATGAAAATTTTGCTTTCAATAGTGTTTGACCACAAAGCTTTCCTAAGCATAAGCCTCAATCCTGGATGTTTTATTTCTGCTGTATGATTGCTGGAGGACAGTCTAATATGAGCAGCTTTTAGATGTAAAATTAAATGGATATAATGCACTTGAATTCATTTTCTGTAAATATTATCTGATCATCTTTGAAAACTGGATTCTTGGGTGGCACTTTTTGGCTCTAGACATTTCCTACATGAAATTGGTTTTATTCATTTTTGCAACTTCTCTCTGATTCTAGGGTAATTTCTAGAGTTGCTCAAAAGCTCAGAAACATGCAACTAAATTGTTTGTTCTGAATAATTAGCTTTATCCCTATCCTCAAAATTCTCATAGTTTTGGTTTTCTTTTTCCATAAGGGGAAAAAGGTAGTCAGTGCTGACAAGCTGAAGCTTTTTAAGCATAAATACTATTTAAAAGCATGGAATTTTAAAGTATAAGAGTCTTTATAAAGCACTCTAATATTTTTCCTGATTAGTGTATTTATTACTGCCATTGTACTTGGCAATTATTTGTAACACAAATTGATGTCTATATGGCTCAGAATGCTGAATTCTGAAACAGTTTGTCCTTGATTCCAGGGGCAGTTTGTTTTCTGGGAATGACATTTTCAGGTATGTCTTTCCTCACAGACTCTCATCTCTAGCCACCTGCCTAAATGTGACAGTTGAGCACCAGCTGGGAGTTATGACCCAGAGAAGCATAAAAGGGCTGGAGCGAGACAAAATGATCCATCAAGTCCTGCTTGTACGTCAGGTCTCCAAACATGCATTTTCCACTCTATAAATTAAAAATTAAAATACTAATGGGTGTGCTTTTGTATTCATCCAACAATTGGTTCATTAGGTAGGTATGTACAAAGAGGCTCTGCCTGTCAATGCTGTTTGGCTCTAAATGGAGGCAAAATCGGTAGGGGTTAGGCTGGTCGTGAAATGCCCCCACCCCTTTTACCTTCCTTCCATGTTTGTTCTGGGAGGCTGGCGGTAGGTAATACTCATCCTGCATAGAGCTGGTTTGCATTGTGAGTGTTCTGTCACCAGTCACAGCTGTCAGGTATGTCAGTCATGTAGTATTGTGGTGGTGTCAGAGACATAATCAGAGAGATTAGGTGGACACAAAGAGCTCTGAATGAGGTGGTAATTGCGTTCAGGGGGAAAAGAGAGTTAAAGAAAGAAACTTTCCTTTCTCACAAGATCCATTAAAGAGGTGACAGCTAATATATTAAAGCTGGAACAAGATAATTGTGGTAAGAATCTTTGTGTGTTCTCCCTAAAATGCAATGTGCTCACAATAAATATTCAAATGCTTATTTTGTGTTGTGAATACCAGATAACCATTTACAGTGAAATGCAACCTCTTTCAAAAAGTTTAAATTCATTGCCAAGAATGTTCTAGGAACAGTTATAAAACTCAAAAGGAATATTGGTGCTATACTGAATCACAAAAATGCCATCTTATGAAAGCTTCTTTGCAGGGATTTTCTTCAAATTGGTCTAGTGGAAAAGAAATACTGAGATGCCAGCCATGGGCTGTGCTCTTCCAGACTTTGCTCTCTTTGAGTAGTACTTGAATAGTACCTCTCCCCCTCCATTTTTCTCCCTTTTTTTTTTTTTTTTAGCAGACTACTTGAGTATCTGTTTACATTACACTTCTACTGTATTGATGCCATGCTTCAGAATTGCTACTTACCCTTAAGATCCAGGAAGAAGTTTGCCTTCCCTTCCCTTCCCTTCCCTTCCCTTCCCTTCCCTTCCC